>CAUYOR010003737.1:0-18747 GCA_963573925.1 Callimico goeldii
AGTGGAGGACCCCAGACCCCAGTGGCTGAAGGGGTGACCTCACTGACCCATCCCCATGTTCCCTGCCTCAGCCTCCTGAGTAGCTGGGATTACAGGCACGCGCCACCATGCCCAGCTAATTTTCTGTATTTTTAGTAGAGACGGGGTTTCACCATGTTGACTAGGATGGTCGCGATCTGTTGACCTCGTGATCCACCTGCCTCGGCCTCCCAAAGTGCTGGGATTACAGGCTTGAGCCACCGCTCCCGGCCTCTTCCCTCTTTTCTGTCCTCTCTTTCCTCCTACCCACTCTTTCCCCTTTAAATAGTGAAGTCCTCACAACCCCCTTTGGAAAAAGCGCAGGCCACTGATCCTGTTGTAACTCGTGTCTCTTTCTCCTGGGCGTATCTTCAACCTTGGCAAAATAAACCTCTAAATTAATTGTCTCAGTCACTTTTTGGTTTACATAGGTAAAGAAGAAATAACCCTAGCTTAATTTTCCTTAAAAAGTTTTGTTTAGTAAGAACGTCTCCAAACTGTTTAGCATGGTTCTTGACAGCTCAAGAGCTTCCTGTTTCCAACCCAGGTGTGCCCCATCAGAGGCTCCATCTAACTGGAGAAGTTGCATTGGGCAGAGCTGTTCCTTCATGTGTTGGGGAGCAGCCTCTCCACTCAGTCCAAGCATCTGTCTTATGAAAAGCAATGGATGGGTTGACTTTTGCTCAGGCCTTGCTGCAAGGCCTTGTTCCCATTAGGGTAACTGCTGTACCATTAACAAACTTAGTTTACAATTTTAAGTAAATCCATCCTAAGTGATAATAAAAGTGTGAGACTTTGGAAACCCAGCAAAGGAAAAAAAAAAGTCTTAAAATTTGTTAGTCATAGCTTTTAGGAGAAAAAGAGAAATAGAAACAATTGCATTTTTTTTTAATGAAAAAGGATTACTCTGTAGGCTCAGGTAGGAGGATCACTTAAGCCCAGGAGTTTGAGGCTGCAATGAACTATGGTTGCACCACTGCACTTCATTCAGCCTGGGCAATAAAGCAAGAGGCTGTCTCTAAAATTAAAAAAAAAAAAAAGATGACAATATTCAAACCCCATTTTCGTGAGGACCCAGGTTTTAGTCTAGGCTCTGCTTTGTGCGTTTTGCACAAGTCTCTGGCTCATGCATTTTGTAGAAGTCACCTAGCCTCTCTGATGAGAGTGAATCATCCCAAGTTTGCTTCTGTTTCTTAAAATTCATGATTCTAAACTCTACTCCTGGATTAACAAAAGTGCTGCATATGGAACACATAAAGTGACAACTGTTCAAATGCTTTTCTGTTTGCAAATTTCTATATTAGCTTTGCTACATAAATCATATTCTTCCAAAAAGTAGGTATGCTGTTACTGAGGGGACCCATACAGATGTTAAAGAATTTGGGTAACAGGTAGAAGGGGGTGAGTTGTTAAGTACTGAAGGATGGGCTAATAGAGGCAAGAAAGACATAAGACACAGTGATCTGCAAATAGAAGATTGTTCACCGTTACTTTCTGCTGTGGGCACAGTGGATCTAACACTTCACGTGGTGTAATTTTGCAGAAACCTCAAGCGTTCTTTGCTGGAAATATTTCCTGGTCTTCTGGGAACATTGTTCATTCTTCAGTGCACTTTTATTGTTTCACATGATGTCACCTACAAGCAGGCAAAATCAGGCTTGCCTTCCTCCCTGTTAACACCTTTTAAATATCTGTAGACTCTTATCAATAGCAGGTATCCCCTCTCCACCAATACTTGACCTGCACTGCCAGGTCTTTTGATCTTAATGCACAAGTCACTCCTTTGATCATTTTGGTGCCTTGTTCTGGACCCTCTCAACTATATCAACTTATTTCTGCTAACAAATATTGCTCTGAGCATTCCAACTGGAGTCTCTGGAGAAGCAGATTGCAGACAGAATATTGCTTTACTGTTTTGTGATGTCAACCCTGGAATATTTGACCCAACTCAAGACTTTCTTTTTGACCATAACTAAAGTTATTTCAAACTTACAGTTAAATAAGTAGCCCTTCAAGCTCCTATCAATAATAAAATGTGAGACAGCAATAATAAAACATGGGATACTTGTGGAGTAACAGAAAGGGCCCTCTGTTATCATCCTTGGATAATGAATTTGTCTCCACCCTCTTCTGATTTGCTTTACTGGAGCCAGCCACATATCTCAATCGAAACAGATAAGTTTTAAAACATAAATAGCACTGGGAGAGCATAGCTCTGAACATTTTCATTCCCCTAAATCCAAATGCCAAAGCCCTAAACCCAATGTGATTATGTCTTAGTCTATTTTTGCTGCTATAATAGAATACCTGAGACTGGGTAATTTATAATTAATGAAAGTTCATTTGGTTCACGGTTCTGGAGGCTGGGAAGTCCAAGATCAAGATGGAGGGGTCTGCTTCTTGCAAGGACCTTCTTGCTGTATCATCCCATGGTGGAATGCAGAAGGGCATGAGAACACGTGTGCACATAAGAGAGACAAACTTGCTTTATAGCAAATTCACTCTCTCAATAACAAACCCACTTCAGCGATAATGACATTAATTTATTCATGAGGCCAGAGTCCTCAAGACTAATCATCTCTTAAAGGTTCCCCATCTCAACACTGTTGCAATAAGGATTAAGTTTCCAACACTTGAATACCAAGGGGCACATTCCAACCCCCTAGCTGATTGTATTTGATGATGGGACCTTTGAGAGGTAATTAGGTTTAGGTGTGTTCACGAAGGTAGGTCCTCATGATGAAATTTGTGCTCTTAGAAATAAGAGGCACCAGAGAACTTGCTCACTCTCTTTCCCTGTGAGACCCCAAAGATGTCATGTGAGCACAAAACAATATGACAGCTGCGTCAAGCCGGGTAGAGACCCTCACCAGGAACCAAACCCGTGGCATCTTGATCTGAGACTTCCTAGCCTCCAGAACTGTGAGATATAAACGTCTGTTGTTTAAGCCACCTAGTTAATGTTATCTTGTTATGATAAATACAGGGAGGCTATATTGACCTAAATTTGGATCAAAACATAGCTACGCTAACTATACATACAATTCCTAAAATAAGTTTTTAATTTTGATGAGTAGAATTAGAAAATAAACCATAGAAAGGGGAAAAGGGCTGGGAGAAAGGTGCAAAAAGAGGAGTAGAAAAGCTGAAAATATAGAGCGTGTATATTGCATGATCTGTGTCAGGGCCAGCCCCGACCTTAGGGCACCCTTAGAGACAGATCAATCTCTTATATAAATTAGTAGCCATTCTCAGCATCTCATGGCGGTCTGGCACAGCAGATGGTCAGTGAAGACTGGCTAAATAAATAAGTGATGAATTTTTGTTAACAACGATCTATTTATCAAAGTTGATCCCCTTGATTTTGTCATTCTTCAGTTCTTTTTTCTAAGGTATGTCTTATTTTGTGGTGTGTAACTTTCGTTTTTCTCCTTTATAGTTTCTTTGACACTATTCTACAAATCTATTAGTTTTTATGATATTTCTCAATTTCATGTGAAAATTTCACTAGCTTATCTAGCTCTGTTTTCCATTCAAAAAAGACATATTCGATAGGGTACATAAAAATAGAAAGAATGAATAAGAGCTCCTATCTGATAGCAAAACAGGTTATTATTGACTATAGTCAAAGTACTTAATCGTACATTTTAAAATAACGTAAAGACTGCAACTGGATTGTTTGTAACACAAAGATAAATGCTTGAGGGGATGGATACCCCATTTTCCATGATGTGATTATTATGCATTGTGCCTGTATCAAAACATCCCATGTACCCCATAAATACATATACCTAGAAGCTCTTCAAGTTCCTATCAATAACAAAATGTGGGACAGCAATAATAAAATGTGTTCCTATCAATAATAAAATGTGGGATTCCTACTGTGTACCTACAACAGTTTTTTAAAAATCTAAAAATTAAAAAAATGCACACTGGATATTTTTCAGAACTGTGCTTGCCTAATTAACACTTAGGGTATTATTAAGCAGATACTATCTTCATCAAGACCAAATTTCATACTCCCCTGAGCGCAGATCTTCGCATCACAAGCCGTATGACAGCACAGCGTCTTAGCTCCCATGAAGTAAGTTCAAAGGAAAGCCGAGGTCTCTAAGAAAGTTTCACCTAGAGAACAGAGCTTTGTAGATTAAATCAACCCCTTTCAGTAACCTTCAAAAGTAAAACAGAAACATTCTGTCAGAGGCCAGAGAAATCAGAATCCAGAAATGCAGAGAGTGCTACTTGAGGCCGTTGTTGAAGTTTGCGCCTGAGATGCAAAGAAATTCTCAACGCAATTTTCCAACTGGAAACTGCTGGAAATAAACGGACTGCTTTGGCGTCATCCACCATATGAGTTTTAAGAGACACTTTGTTCCAAAACGTTTTGAAGTTAGGGATCTATTTTTCTCTCCTAGCATATTTATTCTGCAATGTCACCCACTGTACCTGGAAAAGAGGATATTTTCCAAGCTGGGAAATGTTGCGGATCCTGGAGGGCCGGTGCGCCCGAGCCCGCCCCGAGGAGACTGCGCTTCTCTCCATCGCTTTGTCCAGGTGGACTTTTCTGGAACTCCAAGAGGCAGAGCCTCTAAGCCCCTGGTCGCCTGCCCCGCGGCGCCTGCGTCCCGGCACCTGCTGAGCGCCCGGCAGCCGCGAACCCGCATTCCCTCCTCTTCCCCTTCCCTTTCTTCCCCCTCCTCCCTCCACGCTCCTGGCTCGCTGTCCCCCAAGCGAGTTGGGGCCGCCGCAGGCTCACCCTGGAGAGCCGGGGAGGGCAGGGAGCCGGGGCAGAGGAGCCAACCTGGAGTTAGATACACGGTAGTACAATAATATGGAGGGGAGAGAGGAGGGAGGGAGGAATGATCCTTCGAACCATATGTTCTGTCTAAGAGGGAAAGAGAAAGGCCTTCCCTTTTCTATTTTTTCCAATTAAAATATTTAATTACAAAATATTTCAAATATCCAGAAGCATGCAGCTGGATCTCATCAAAACATTAAATTTCTGTTTACCAAAAACACCATTAATAAAGGGAAAAGCAAACCAAAGGCTAGGAGGAGATAGTCACAGTGCATACACTTGACTCAAACTTCTCCGGGATAGATGAAGAATTCCTGCAAATAATAAGAAAACCTAATTTTGAAACTAAGCACATCATAGAAAAGAAAATCCAAATGTTCAACAAGCAAATGCAGCAGGTGTCCTGCATTGTTATCCATAAGGAAAGTACAAATTAAACCAAAACAGGGCCAGGTGTGGTGGCTTATGCCTGTAATCCCAGCACTTTGGGAGGCCGAGGCTGGCGGCTCACCTGAGGTCAGGAGTTCGAGACCAGCCTGGCCAACATGGTGAAACTCCGTCTCTACTAAAAACACAAAAATTAGCTGGGCATGGTGGCGTGCACTTGTAATCCCAGCTACTCGGGAGGCTGAAGCAGAAGAATCACTTGAATCTGGGAAGTGGAGGTTGCAGTGAGCTGAGATAGCACCACTGCACTCCAACCTGATGACAGAGCAAGACTCCGTCTCAAAAAACCAAAATCAAAACGAGATGCAGCCCTATGCCCACCAGAATAGCAAAAATGTAAGATAACTGGTGGTAATATGTGTTCACGAGGATGGGAACAACTGAAAAATTTTTTTTTTTTTTTTGAGACAGTTTTGTTCTGTCTCCCAGGCTGGAGTGCAGTGGCGCAATCTCAGCTCACTGCAACCTCCGCCTCCCGGATTCAAGCTATTCTCTTGCCTCAGCCTCTGAGTAGCTGGTGTTACAAGTGCCGGCCACTACACCCAGCTAATTTTTTGTATTTTTATTAAAGACAGGGTTTCCCTATGTTGGCCAGGCTGGTCTCAAACTCCTGACCTTGTGATTTGCCCACCTTGGCCTCCCAAAATGCTGGGATTACAGGCCTAAGCCCTGCCCCTGGCAGTAACCGAAATTCTTATCTGCTGCTGGTACTAGCATAAATGGTGTGACCACTTTAGAAAACTATTCAATGTTTTTACTCAGTGTAAGCATATAACTCCCCTAAAATCCAGCAATTCTAGTTCTAAAATATACCCAAGAGAATTACGGGAGTATGTTTACACAAAAATATGTCTAGAAATTTACAGATGCTTCATGCTTAATAGACAAACCTGGGGGAGAAAAACATCAAATACCCACAATAGGATATTAGATAAATAATTGTGGTATACTCATACACTGGAGTACTACACAATAAAAAGTGAACTGTTGGTGCCGACAACAGGGATGAACCTTAAAGATATTATGTTGATTGAAAGAAGCTGGACACATAAGCGCATATTATATGACTGTATAAATTCCAAGAATTGGCAAAATTAGCTGGTAATTGAAGTCAGAATTGTGATTATCTGTAGGCAAAAGTGGTGTGAACTGGAAAGGAGTACAAGAAACTGGGGCAGTACAGGATGCTGAGTATACTCTCAGCGTTAATTTAGGTGGTAGTCACATAGTGTATACATACCCTCGGCCCTCCCTATCCACGGGTTCTGCGTCAGTGGATTCAACCAACTGCAGACCAAAAATATTTGAAAAAAATTAAAATAATACCAACAATAAAAAATTATACAATAAAACAATACAGTATAAAATCTACTTACATAGCATTTATACCTTATGAGGTGTAAGTGATCTAAAGATGATTTAAAGTATACAAGAGAATGTGCAATTGGTTATATGCAAATACTATACCATTTCTTACCAGGGACTGAGCATCTGTGGATTTTAGTATCCTTGGAGGCGTTCTGGAACTAGTCCACCCTCAGATACCAAGGGGTGGCTGTACATTTAAAAGTCATCAAGTTGTGCACCTAAGATTAGTGTAATTTATCTACTTTATTATATGGATATTAATCAATTTAAAGTAAGGGTATGAAAAATAATATAACAGACAGAGAATATGTTATTGAGATTTGTTTCGTGCTAGCATTTGTTAAATGGAGGCATATTTGCTTCAGTTGTTTTTCTTGGTTAAAATATAAAACAGTGCAACATATATGTGCCATCCCACCACCTTTTCTGATCAGGTCTACATCCTCACCATTGTGCCTTTTCTTTCCGTTTCTTTTTTTTTTTTTCTTTTTTTGCGACAGAGCTTTGCTCTGTTGCCTAGGCTGGAGTGTAGCAGGGCTATCTTGGCTCACTGCAACCTCTGCCTCCTTGGCAGAGGTTGTTTAAGCAATTCTCCTGCCACAGCCTCCTGCGTAACTGAGACTATAGGCGCCCACCACTACGCCTGGATAAAATGTGTATTTTTAGTAGAGACAGGGTTTCACCATGTTGATCAGGCTGGTCTTGAACTCCTGACCTTGTGATCCATCTGCCTTGGCCTCCCAAAGTGCTGGGATTACAGGCATGAGCCACTGTGCCTGGCCTTTTCTTTCTCTTTCTGAGCCTTCTCTGGGCCAGGTATTAGGCTGGTTGCTGGGAATTTAGCAATGAATAAAACAGACAAATGCCCCTGACTTCAGGGAGTTGACATTTGGAAGGGTGTGAGGACAGACAGTGAGCAAAATATTAAGTAAAATGTGTGGTTTGTTAGACGATAAGATATACAGGAAAGGGCCCTAGGGAGGACCCTAGGGGGAAGCTACTCAGTTCTGGTTAAGCTTGCCAGGGAACAACTCAACAGAAAGATGACATTTGGGGAAGAACCCAAGAGGTGGAGGAGCAGAGCTCACAGATAACTGGGGACTGGTCCTTGGCTGAGGAGGCAGTGATGGTGGAAGATGAGCACCTTGTAGGAACAATGAAGCACTTGGTGTCGCTTCAGAAGAAGGCACAATGGGAGGCTGAGGTTTAAGAGGTAAGGTTGGGGTGGGCAGATGTTTTAATAGGATCATTCTAGCTACTGTGCTGAGAATAGACCCCAGGAAGGGCATGGCAGAAGCAGGAAGACCAGTTAGGAGTGCATCAATAATCCAGGGCAGAGAAGCTGTGATTTGACCCAGCTGGGTGGTATGGCTGTGTGGAGAGTGAGTAAATTCTGCAGGCATTTTAAAGAATGTGTGCAGTACTTACACATGCACCAACAATATATCACATTATTTTGTGCACTTTAGTAACATATTTGCAATCACATTCCACAAGGTTTTATTGCAGGCCATTTTTCTTTGAAATTCATTGATGTCGATGCATGTAGATTGTCTTATCTGCTGTATAACGTGGTCTAGAATTCATTTATTCATTCATTTAACAAGTACTTATTGAACACCTACTATGAGTCACACATTATTTAAGGTTCAGGAGAGGACAAAAGAGACATCTGTGCTACAGCGATCTTAATGTTGCTTCATTTTACTGATGATGGGCATTTAGGTTTAAGCTTTTCTCTGTCTTGTTTCCAGCTTTTCACAGTTACAAAATGGGCAATGGGCGTCCATTAACTGTCTTTATATATGACTCTAAGTGCCTGTATTTAAAGTTTTACTAGGGAACCTAAGGGCAGAATTTAGAGATCTACTGATCATTGTAAAATTGTTTTCCAAAGTAGTTGCTCCAATTCTCAGTGCTCTGGGAGTTCTCATTTCTCCTCAGCTCCTAACCAGTGCTCAGTTTTACACGTTGGCCACTATTTTAAACTGTGCTCACTAATGAGCAAAGTTTATCGGCCACTAATAAACTTTGGCCAAATTATTTCATCATAAATAATAAAACAGTATTTCATTATTTTTAGCTGCATTTTTGTTTTGAGACAGTCTCGCTGTGTCGCCCAGGCTGGAGTACAGTGGCGCCATCTTTGCTCTCTCTAACCTCCACCTCCTGGGTTCAAGCGATTCTCCTGCCTCAGCCTCCCGAGTAGCTGGGCCTACAGGTATCGGTCACCATGCCTGGCTAATTTTTTTGTATTTTAAGTAGAGATGGGGTTTCACTGTGTTAGCCAGGATGGTCTTGATTTCCTGACCTTGTGATCCGCCTGCCTCGGCTTCCCAAAGTGCTGGGGTTACACATGTGAGCCACTGTGCCCGGCCTTTAGTTGCGTTTGTTTTACTACTACTGAGGCCGAGTGTCTTTTCAAATGCTTATTGACCACTTTTCATTTCTTCTTCTGTGAACTACTCTTTCATATACTTTGCCAATTTTCCCCTTGTTATGTCTTCTACTTATTAATTATATATACTTATATGTAAATTTGGAATGTTAATTCATAGCTGGTTATATATGTAGCAATCACTCTTGTCTTTGCCTCCTACCTCTTTTTTTTTGTACTTAAGTTAAATAATACACATAGGTTTAAATGCAGTAAAATTTATAATCTTTGGGTGAATCGATACAATGTTTTTTTTCTCTGTCATGTTAAAGTAATATTTTCTTATTCCAAGGTAAAAAGAGATTCTCCAATATTTTCTCCTTGTTTTCAACCTTTTAGTTTTCATGCTCAGATTTTTCAATGCATTTGGAATTTATGTTTGTAGATGAAATGAAATAGATCTTTTTTTTTCTCTCTGAGGACAGACAACAGTTCCAGTATATCCAATATAACTGTTTACATGCAGTAGGATTATGTCTGAGATGAGGCAGATAGGTTTTTCGACTTTTATTAGTTCAGACATTTTATTAAAGGTTTCTAGAACTTGTAGATTACTGCAGAAAAACAAAAGTAAAATTCCTTCTGGGTAGTACAAAGAGCACAATTTGTTAAACAGTTCATGCTTTTCACATTGATTGTAATGCTGCTTCTATAGTATTACATATATATTATATATAAAACAAAACAAACAGTTCCTTGGTTTTTGTTTCATTTTACTGTCATATTTTGGTACAATACTTTTCAACTTAAGCAAGGTTGCTTCTAGTTTTAGTGACTAAATTTTTTATAAATCATAAATTTGTTTGAAATTATATTTCAAAACTATGATATGTCTTCTAAGATGATCAGAAAATTATTTTCCTTTTATCTGTTAATGTGACAAGTTGCATATGTTTTACCCTAAAAGCTTGCTGATAAAGAATATTTCTGGAGAGCAGGTGTAGGGAATCCACAGTCTCACAGCTGCCCAAGACATTGCTTCTGTTTGTAAGTCCCTATTAAATATTTCTTTCTGGGCCAGGCATGAGGCTCATGGTGGCTCACGCCTGTAATCCCAGCACTTTGGGAGGCTGAGGTGGGCAGATTTCTTGAGGTTAGGAGTTTGACACCAGCCTGGCCAACATGATGAAACCCCGTCTCTACTACAAATACAAACATTAGCCAGGCTTGGTGGCACATACCTGTAATCCCAGCTACTCGGGAGGCTGAGGCACAAGAATCGCTTGAACCCCAGAGGCAGAGGTTGCAGTGAGCTGAGATGGCACCACTGCACTCTAATCTGGGCAACAAAGCAAGACTCTGTTTTAAAGTGATAAAGAAAAAGAAAAAAAAAATCCCAATTGAAAAAGTGAATATTTGAAAAAGATCCATTGAATGGGATTAATAGCAGATTAAACATTATAGAAGGAACAAATGAGTGAAATTGAAGACAGTAATAGACACTACCCACTATCCAAATTGAAACACAGAGAGAAGAAGGATTGAACCAAAATGAACAGTGTGTTAGTCACTTGTGGGAAATAGCGCATGATTTGACATACCATTTGAATGAGCAGAGGACAGAAAATATTAAATAGTCAAAAATTTTCAAAATTTGATGTAAACTTGTATAGATCTGAGAAGCTCAATAGATTCTAAGTGAAATGAGCAGGAAGAAAAACATACCAAGTCACAATATACTCAAATTACTAAAAACCAGTGATGAAGAGAAAATCTTAAAGACAGTTGTGGGTAAAGAGACATTATGTACACAAGAAGAAAATTTTGGATTATCCACGCTTCTCATCAGAAAGAGCAAAAGCCAGAAAAGAGTGGAAAGACGTCTTCATACTGCTGCAAGTGAAGTACACACAGAAGTGTCCGTAAAAATTATGGCAAAATAGTTTCACAAACAAACAAAATCGGAAAGATTTTCTTCCAAATGGCTCATACTATAAAAAGTGTTGAAGGAAACTCCTCAGGCTGAAGCAAAATCATATCAGTAACTCAAATCTTATAAAGAGAAGAAGAGCACCAGAAATGGTCAATGCATACGTAAGTGAACAAGGCAATTTAAAAAAGTAATTATAATTTATTGTGAAGTTTGTAATGTACAAAGAAGTGAAATATATGACAACTATGGCACAAAGAATGGAATGGAGTAAAGGGAAGTATACTGTTATAAGTTCTTACACCATATAAAAAGGGTGGAAATGGGTGAACTGTAAAAAAGCACACAATGGGTACAGTATACATGGCTCAGGTGCCGATGCACCAAAATCTCAGAAACCTCAGAAACCACCACTAAAAAACTTATCCATGTAACTAAACACCACCTGATCCCCAAAAACCTACTGAAATAAAAAATAAAAGTTCTTACATTATATACACAAAAAATTTGAAAGTGTGACATGATAAAGTTTTTATTTTTATTTTTTTGAGGTGGAGTCTCCCTCTGTCACCCAGGCTGGAGTGTAATGACATGATCTTGGCTCACTGCAACCTCTATCTCCTGGGTTCAAGTGATTCTCCTGACTCAGCTTTCCTAGTAGGTGGAATTACCCACATGCACCACCGTGACTGGCAATTTTTGTATTTTTAGTAGGGATGGGGTTTTACCCATGTTGGCCAGGCTGGCCTCGAACTCCCAACCTCAACTGATCTGCCCGCCTCGGCCTCCTAAAGTGCTGGGATTACAGGCATTAGCCACTGCACCTGGCCATGATAAAGATATTTATTATAAAATATAGAGCAGCTAATACTTATAACAACGAATAGCTAGTAAGTCAATAATAAAGATAAAATAGACTATATAAAAAATAAATAAATCCAAAAGAAAGAAATAAAGGAGCTAAAAACACATAACTGGAAAATAAATAGCTACATGCTAGTCTAAAACCCCAACATATGGACTTACATTGTAAACATAAATGATCCAAACAATTGAATTAAAAGAAAGCTTAGGCCGGGCATGGTGGCTAACACCTGTAATCTCAGCACTTTGGGAGGCCAAAGTGGGAGGATCACAAGGTCAGGAGTCTGAGACCAGCCTGGCCAATATGGTGAAACCCCGTCTCTACTAAAAATACAAAACTTAGGTAGGCATGGTGGCACATGCCTGTAGTCCCAGCTACTCAGGAGCTCCTGCAGAGTGCTCATTATTTTTAGGTGAGCAGAATCTGGGAGGTGGAGATTGCAGTGAGCCGAGATCATGCCACTACACTCCAACCTGGGTGACAGAGTGAGACTCTGTCTCAAAAAAAACCCCAGAAAACCCAAAAACTTAAAACTGGATAAAAATTCAAGATTCAATTATATATTGTCTGCAAGAAATTCACCATAAGTACAAAAACACAGTTATATTATAATTTAAAAGGTAAAACATATCAGGAAAAGACGGTGATCAAAAGAAAGCAAGCCAAGGTGGCCATATAAGTATCAAAGCAGGCTTTATGACAAGAACTATCAGCCCAAATGAAGAGGGACATTTCCTAATTATTAAATGGTCAATTCATCGAAAAGACCTGGCAACTGTAGATATGCATGCATATAATCACGTTTGAGAACACATGAAGCAAACACTGATGGAATAAGAGAAATGAAGAAATCTGCATTTTTCAACACTCTTCCCTCAGTAATTTATAAAACAAATACACAGAATATCAGTGATATTGAACAGCACTATCAATCAACTCAACCTAGTTAAAATGTAAAAAAATGATATACTGAACTTCTGCAGAATGTTCATCCTTTTTAGGTGAGCATGAAATATTCACCAAAAAAGACTATGTGCTGGCCATAAGACAAGCCTCAAATGTAAAAGAATGAAAATACTATGAAGTATTTTCTCTGGCCAAAATGTAATTAAATTGGAAATTAATAACAAGATTACTGAAAGATCCCTAAATATTTGAAAATTAAATACATACTTCTAAATAACCTATGTTATTATATAAAGAAGAAATCACAATGGAAATTAGAAACTACTTTGAACTGATTGATAATGAAAACAAAATATATAAAAATTTGTAAGGTGCAGCTTAAGTTGTATTTAGAGGTAAACATATAGCTCCAAGTGTTTGCACTGGAAAAGAAGAAAGCTCTAGAATTAATGATATAAGTTTATACTTTTAAAATCTAGAAAAAGTAGAAAAAATGAAACCCAAAGTAGAAGGAAGGAAAGAAGACAAATTAGAACAGATATTAACACTGCAGAAAATTAGGCAAATAATAGAAAAAAATCACTGCCAGCAAATGCTGTTTCCTGTAACTATCAATATAATCTACAAACCTTCAACTAGAATGGTGAAAAAAAAATATCCAAATTACCATTCTTAGAAATGAAAGTAGGTGACCACTATAATTCATAGAGATATTAAAAGAAAAATAAGGGGAATATTATGAACAATTTCATGTCAATAAATTTTAAAATGTAGGTTAAACAGAAAACTTACTTGAAAGATGCAAATTACCAAAACTCGAACAAAATAGAAAATCTGAATAGCCTTATACTTACTAAATATTTTACACCATGATTTAATCTCCCTTGATAAGAAAGAATTCTAGACTACATGGTTTTGGACTGGTACATTCCACACAAGTTTTTCCATTGACCTTACAGAAAATACAGGAGGAGTGAACACTTTGCAACTCATTTTTTATTAAAGCATTGCCCAGACACCAAATCCAGAAGCCATGATGAGCAAAGAAAACTATTCACTAACATATGTTGTGAATGTAGTGGCAAAGAAATTCTTACCAGAAATTTAGCCAAACAAATCCAGCAATCTATAAAAAGGTTAGTACATCATGTTCAAGTGGTTTTATCCTGAGAATGCAAGGATGAAACCTTAACATTTAAAAGTCAATCAAGATCTGTCCATGTGTTAACAGACTAAACATTGCCAACTGGATAATCTAAATACATACGAGGAAAAGCATTGGACAAAATTTGCCACCCACAGATAATAAATAATCTAAGCAAAGTTGAAATAGAAAGGAATTTCCTCAACCTGATAAAATTCCTCTACGATAAACTTGAAGTTAACATCACACTTAATGGAGAAAGACTGAACACTTTTCTCCCTAAGACTGGGCATGAGGTAGAGATATATGGTCTTACCACTTGAGATCAACATTGCGAAAAAGAAAGGAAGAAAATAGGAAGAAAAGAGAAAGGGAAGGAGGATGAGATGGAAGAGGAGGGGAGACAGGAAGAAAATAATATAAATTGAAAAGAAATAATAAAACCATCTTTAAACAACATCATTTACAATGGCATCAAAACCACGAAGGATCTAGGGATAAGTTTACCAAAACATTAAAAGATCTGTACACTGAAAACAACAAAACTGTCAAGAGATATTAAAGAATATCTAAACAAGCAGTGGACAGATATACTGTGTCTGTGAACTGAATTACCCAGTATTTTTAAAAAAGACTATTTTTCTTAATTGAGCTACAGATTTAATGTAAAGTTAATTAAAATCATAGCAAGCTCTTTGGGGGAGAGAAATTGACCACTGGCTCTAAAGTTATGTTGAAATGCAAATGACCTGAAATAGTCAAAACACTTTCATTTTCACTTTTGAAAATGAAAGAAAAAATTGGAGAACTTACCTTACCTGATTTCAAGATTTACTAAAAAGTAATTAAGAGAGTGTGAAATTTATATAAAAGTATATATAAATCAATGAAATATAATAGAGAGTTCAGATATAGATTCACACATATATGGTTAATTTTCTTTTTTTTCTAACCATAGTTACTTTTGCAAGTGAATTTTCAGCAAAAGCGCCAAGATAATTAAATGAGGAAAAGATCTTCTTTCCAACAAATGGTGCTCAAACAACTAGATTTCTGAATAAAAAAAAAATCAACCTTGGCCTTTCCCTCACAAAATAAACTCAAAAGATATCACAGTTTTAATATAAATTTACAATGATAAAAATTCTAGAATGCTGGGCATTGTGGCTCATGTCTGTAATCCCAACATGTTGGGAGGACAGGCAGGAAGATTGCTTGAGGCCAGAAATTCAAGACCAGTCTGGGAAACATAGCAAGACTCCACCTCTAAACAAATATTAGCTGGGTGTAGCAGTGTGTACCCATAGTCCTAGCTACTTGGGAAGCTAAGGTAGGAGGAGAGCTTGATCCCAGGAGTTAAGGGTGCAGGGAGCTGCAATCATCGCACCGCACTCCAGCCTGGGCAACAGAGTGAGACAGTGTCTCTGAAACAACAACAAAACCAGCTTCCAGAAAAAAAACATAGAAGAATGGTTTTGCAACTTCAAAAGAGCAAAAATGTATTAGGACATCAAAGCATTAAGCATAAGATAAAATATTGATGATAATGATACTAAAAACTTGTATCATTTCAGAGGACTTAAAAGACCAAAAAGGCAAGCCAGACCAGGAGAAAATACTCATATTTTATTATATACGATATATATCTGACAACAAACATTTTTCCAATAAATAACTCTTGCAACTCAATTATAAAAAGACAAATAACTCAATTTTTTTTAATGGGCAAAAAATTTGGACAGCTATTTCACAAAGGAAGATATACCAGTAGTCAATGAGCACATGAAAAGCTGATCACCACCACCAAGCCACCAGAGAAATACAAGTTACAACCACAGTGAACTATCACTTTGTCCCAGCATGACATTGAAGTCTGATGACACCCAGAGTTAGCAAGGATGTGGAGCAGTGAGACACTCAGATATGCTGGTGCTGATGGAAAATTGTGCTACCACTTTGGAACATGGTTTACAGTTTTTTTTTTATAAAGTTAAATCTACACTTACCATATATCCCAGCAGTGTCATCCCTAGGTTTTTGCCCAAGAGAAATACAAAGGTAAGTATGCCTACAGGAAGACTTATACTTGCATGCTTATTTGGCAATTTTATTCACCATAGCAAAAAACAAAATCTGGAAACAACCCATGGTTGGTGAGATATGAGCCACTGAGGTCCCCTTTCAAGCAGAGATGGGCTACCCAGCCGTGGGAGTTTGGTCAACTCCAGGTGTCAGCTGCATTAAGGGCTGCCTGATGCCTTTTGTGGAATGGCCCATATCTTGTCACTGAGCAAGGTGGAACTATGAAGGAAAGGCCATTGGTGCCACCTCTGGACGGTTCTGATGCTCACACCTGCTCTTGAGCTTTCTGCAGCACTGGTCCAGGTTGTGTCAGACCACATTACTGCCTTCTCCCTCTTCCCAAGCCTGCCTCCTCTCCCTGCTTTTCACAGATGTTGGTCCCCAGCAAGCACATTGCATCCCAAACTCTCTCTAAACATCTGCTTAGAACTCAACCTGAAACCAACCCAGTGCCTCTCAGCAGGAGGATGGATACATTAGTAGTGGCATATTGATACAATGAAATCCTACGCAGCAATGAAACGGAACAAAATGTCAATGCACTTGACAACATAAAGGACTGAAACGCACTGTGCTGAATGCAGGGAGCTAGCCTCAGTGGAGTTCATGTTGTATGAGTCAGTTTACATGCAAGTTTAGAAGAGGCAGAACTGATCTGTAGTAACAGAAAGCAGACCTGGGGCTGACCATGTGGGATTTACAGTTCAGTATCTGTTAGTTAAGACAATGTGGGGTACAAATAATACAAAATCCAACCAACAATGACTTCAACAATGAGGCAAATGTCCACCTTGCATAACATAAATATAGCAATAGCACAGGGATGCTGGGCACAGTGGCTCATGCCTGTAATCCCACCACTTGGGGAGGCCGAGGCGGGTGGATCACCCGAGGTCAGGAGTTCGAGACCAGCTTAGCCAACTTGGCAAAACCCCATCTCTACTGAGAGTACAAAATTTAGCCGGGAGTGGTGGTGGGTGCCTATAATCCCAGCTACTCAGGAGGCTGAGGCAAGAGAATCGCTCGAACCCAGGAGGTGGAGGTTTCAGTGAGCTGAGATCACGCCACTGCACTCCAGCCTGGGTGACAGAGAGAGACTCCATCTCAAAAAAAAGAAAAGAAAAGAGAAAGAAAGAAAAAAGAAATAGCACAGGGAATTTTGGGGGGCTTATGGAAATGTTCTATATTGAAATTGAATATAACCATGGTTGGTTACATTTGCCAAAACCCACTGAATTGTAAACTTAGAATGCATGCACTTTATTGTATGTAAACAAACTTTGTGGTGATATAAGATACATGTAATAGAACAGTAAAGCTGGTGTAAAAAAAATAAGGCTCTTCAACATTATGTAGAAATAAAACATTGTATTGTTGGATTCTGATTGCTAATCTTTAGAGTTTTTACATCCATGTTAATTGATTTGGTCTGTTATTTTTATTTATTTATTTTTTGGGACGGAGTCTTCCTCTGTCGCCCAGGCTGGAGTGCAGTGGTGCGATCTTGGCTCACTGCAACCTCTGCTTCCCAGGTTCAAGCGATTCTCCTGCCTCAGCCTCTGGGGTAGCTGGGCCCCACCATGTCCAGCTAATTTTGCGTCTTTAATAGATACAAATGTTGGCCAGGATGGTCTCAAACTTTTGACCTCGTGGTCCACCCCTTTTGGTCTCCCAGAGTACTGGGATTACAGGCCGGAGCCACCGAGCCCGACCCTGTGATTTCTTTTTCTGATATTATCTCTTTTTCAGAGTTATATTAATAGTAGCTTTACAAAAAGGAACTGGGGTGTTTTCCACCTTTTCCTATTACAAGAACAGTTGGTTAATTAAGGGGTTTGTTTCTCAGAGGTTTAGTGAACTTGCCTGTACAGCTATGTAAGGGTGCTTTGCTCATGCTGTTTCTGTTTCTTTTTCACTGACTTGGATTCTTTAATGCTATAGGGATTTTTTTCTTTTGTGATTTATAAATTCCTTGAGTCAATTATAATCATTGTCTACAGTATTGTGTTTTGTATTAATTTTCAAATTTATTGAAATAAAGATATTTATAATATTATTTGGCTATTTTAGAATTTTTTTCTGTCTTTAAGTAGTCAAATTCCAAATATAGAGCTCTGTGGCACAACTACCTAGAATCTTGGACACAAAAAGACACAACTGTGAATAGTCTGAGAAATATGGTTTCTCTGCAAAATATTAACAAAAAATTGTAACTTAGAAATTATGACATTGTTTCACAAAAACTAATAGAAATCTGTTTTTTTAACGAAACAATGAAAGCAAAAAATACAGTTTTTGTCTTATATTGATTGCATGTAACTATAGTCAATTTATTTAACATTTCTGCTCTCCCATACTATAAAAACAGCCCCTTTGATTACATTTGCACCTTTCAGTTCTGCCCTTCTGGAATTACACTGTCTGACTGTGTTCCATCCCTTTTCTATGGATCCATATGTGGACAGACCTATGTGCACACACACTTGTTTGTGTTTATATATAAAGGGGCTTGAATTAAGTAATTGCTAAGGATACTTCCAGCTCTTAAATTTACCAGGTGAAAACATTGGACATCAATTTGAACATATTTCTACCAAGTTTTTTTTTTTGAGGCGGAGTTTTTGCTCTTGTTACCCAGGCTGGAGTGCAATGGTGCGATCTCTGCTCACTGCAACCTCCGTCTCCTGGGTTCAGGCAATTCTCCTGCCTCAGCCTCCTGAGTAGCTGGGATTACAGGCATGCACCACCATGCCCAGCTAATTTTTTGTATTTTTAGTAGAGACGGGGTTTCACCATGTTGACCAGGATGGTC
>CAUYOR010003738.1:0-57131 GCA_963573925.1 Callimico goeldii
GGGCAGTTTCTAGATCTGGATTCGGCGAGGACCTATGGCTGTTCCTCGATCTGGATTCTAGAGGGCCGATGGCAGGTCATAGATCTGGATTCAAGAGGGCCTATGGCAGTTTCTAGATCTGGATTCGAAGATGACCTATGGCAGTTTCTAGATCTGGATTCAAGAGGGCCTATGGCAGTTTCTAGATCTGAATTCGGAGAGGACCTATGGCAGTTTCTAGATCTGAATTCAAGAGGACCTATGGCAGTTTCTAGATCTGGATTCGGAGAGGACCTATGGCAGTTTCTAGATCTGAATTCAAGAGGACCTATGGCAGTTCCTAGATCTGGATTCGGAGAGGACCTATGGCAGTTTCTAGATCTGGATTCAAGAGGGCCTATGGCAGTTTCTAGATCTGGATTCGGAGAGGACCTGTGGCAGTTCCTAGATCTGGATTCGAGAGGACCTATGGCAGTTCCTAGATCTGGATTCAAGAGGGCCTATGACAGTTTCTAGATCTGGATTCGGAGAGGATCTATGGCAGTTCCTAGATCTGGATTCAAGAGGGCCTATGGCAGTTTCTAGATCTGGATTCAAGAGGACCTATGGCAGTTTCTAGATCTGGATTCGGAGAGGACCTATGGCAGTTTCTAGATCTGGATTCGGAGAGGGCCTATGGCAGTTTCTAGATCTGGAGGGGCTCCAAGTCCTGACTCAAGTCACACTTCCTCTGGGAAACACTTCCCGAGTCTCACCTGCCTGAGCACCAGCGTTCTGCATCCAGGGGCTTCAGTATACGCTGCGTCACACTGGCACCGTCTTTCGTATCTCTCAGGTTGTTTCTCGGGGAGGCAGGAGCTGGGTCTCACCTTCTTTTCCCACACCCTCAGCACCCAGCAGTGCCGGGCGTGTTTTAGTCCTCAGTAGTCGCTTGTTTGATAACCGTCACCTGAGTCCCAAATCTTGCTCTGTAAATGGGAACAATAATATGTATACACCCTTTAGGGCTGTTGGGAGGATTAGGGATGAAGCATATAAAGCATTTATCACTTTACTTGTAAGTAGCGGGCAATTAATTAGTGGTGACTATTATAATGCATTTCAGAAATGAATGGCTGCAAATGGAGCTCAAGTTGTCTTCCCTCAGGGAGCGGGATTACGTCTCCTGGAACTCTACGGATCAGTAGTCTGTGTCATCATTTAACTTTCTTATCGATCTGAATCTACTTGCTGATGAGAACTTCTGGTGATGCTGCCCTGGAAGGTGTAATTAAAATTAAAGCAAAACCAAAAAAATACATAAGAGAGGAGAGAAGTGAGGGCTGGGAATGACAGGGAGGCAGGTTGGAAATGCAAACACGGCTGTGCTAAAATAGTCTCCACGGCTGGGAGAAGGAAGAAAGCACCCAGAATCTAAGCATTTTCTAAGAGACAGTAATGGCAGTGAGGACGGCAGCACTGCAGCCGGGGAGGAATCACAGATCTAGGCAAGGCAGGGCTGTCGGGAGCCTTGGCCATGTCCAGTGGCCCAACTCGCTGGCATATAAGGCGGAAGGGGGTGGAAAAGAGGGAGGGGATGGCCGGACATCCCAGGCGGGGTGTCTATGTTGTGTTTTTCTGTCTTCAAGGTCACACGTGTGTTCTCCCAGGAAATCAACACCAACCCCACGCTTAGTACACGTGCTCCAGGTAGGCTTTGGGCCCTCTGGTTCCAGGGGCCTGGAGCAATCAGGCCTTCAGATACCCCTGGAAATGGTGATCACTTTGTGGCACATCTTGTGACCCAAGCAGGTCCCATGAGAATGTCACCCAGGATGAGCACAGGAGCTACTGGAAGCAATGATTTTTTCCCAGTGGACTGGATGCTGGGAGGATAGGAGGGTGGTGCAGTTTTAAATCCTTTATCCAAAAGCTGAAGCCTGAGACCCAGGCGGGGAAGCCGGGTCAAGAGATAGACGTGAAGTTCCAGTGACTTTTTTTCTGAGTCCCTAACCCACACCTGAAAGTCACATATGTTTTTGATTTTCTAGTTTTATGAAGCAATAAATCTACTTTGTTCTTTTTTTTTTTTTTTTTTAGACAGTCTCAATCCATTACCAGGCACCAGGCTGGAGTGCAGTGGTGTGACTTCGGCTCACCGCAACCTCCGCCTCCTGGGTTCAAGCAATTCTCCTGCCTCAGCCTCCCGAGTAGCTGGGACTACAGGCGCGTGTCACCAAGCCCAGCTAATTTTTTTTGTGTTTTTAGTAGAGACTGGGTTTCACCATGTTGGCCAGGATGATCTCGATCTCTTGAACTCATGATCCTCTGGCCTCGGCCTCCAAAAGTGCTGGGATTACGGGTGTGAGCTACCATGCCTGGCCATGTGCTTTGTTCTTGACCAATTTGTGGTGAATTTCATTTTACTTTGGACTCTAAGCGTTCTGGGGCTCCAGGCCCCAGGAGGGATAGAGTAGATTGGTTCACTGGACATCTGTTCCAGTCTTGTTCTAGTGGGTATTCCTTTACTGCAGGCGTGGGGGAGGCAAACATTCCAACTCCCATGCCCCTCCCCAGCTCGGGCTCTGTATCTGATTGGGGTTCCACCAACCAGGTGTTATCCTACGAGACCTGACTTGCACCCAAGTTCAATGAAACAGGTGAGGCAGCTATTTCACGGGTGTGTGTGCAGAAGGTGCAGGGTGCTGCTGGGTCCTCATATCACTGCCAAGGTGGCAGAACCTGGAACTAGTGCTTAGGATGAGACGTGATGATTCACCTCTTCCCTGATTTTAGCAAAAGCAGCACCCAGCTTTCTGGATGGGCCAGTTCTGCGGTGAGGTCCTGGGTCCCAGTCCTACAGAGATTGCTCTGACGGCTTCCAAGGGTTTTGGAAGCACCTCATTTCCAGTATTAACCCTCTTTTCTTTTTATTATTATCATTACTATTGAGACAGAGTCTTGCTCTGTCACCAGGTGCCAGGCTGGAGTGCAGTGGCACAGTCTCAGCTCCAGGGTTCTCTGCAGCTCACTGCAACCTCCACCTCCAGGGTTCAAGCAATTCTCCTGCCTCAGCCTCCCAGGTAGCTGGGACTACAGGCGCACGCCACCACATCCAGCTAATTTTTTTTTTGTCTTTTTAGTAGACAGGGTTTCACCATGTTGGCCAGGATGGTCTTAATCTCTTGACCTCATGATCCGCCCACCTCGGCCTCCCAAAATGCTGGGATTATAGGCTTGAGACACCGCACCCGGCCACCCCCTTTTCTTGAAATAACTGGAGTGGTTTCTGATTCCTGCATTGGTATCCTGACTGATAAAGCAGCCATTCTGCCTCGGGGCATGGCGTTTGTCTTCCGTAGTCAGGTGTTAGCACGCCAGGCTTTCCCTCCCTAAGGTGTCTTACTGTTTCCAGGTGGCAGGAGGCTGGCGACTGCTCCCTGAACCCCCAGAAGTATAGATGGACCATGTTTGTGATGTGTGGCTCCCAGCTGATCCAGATTTGGGGTGGAGGAAGGAGAGATGAGAGATGGGGGTGGATGCAAAAGGATAAGCTGACTGAACTTGAAAAGAGAAAATGCTGTCATTAGCATGGACTTTCTCCACGTGTGCCTCCTTGGGGTTAGGAAGACTGCAATTGAGTCCTTCTGAGCAGCCTCCACAGAGGTATCCTAAAGGCAGATGTACCCAGGGGTCTTTGGCCACGGTGCCTGCCTGTCCCACTCCAGAGGAAGAAGATGGCAGGCTGGAGGTGGGTTTGGGTGACTTCTCGGGAGTCACAGCTTGGGATCACTGGTATAAAGCCAGTGACCTTACGATTTCACACGGAGTGATTGGCAGCCCATGTCCATATCATACAGCTAAGAGCACAGCCCCAGGCATGTTCCAGCTTTCTGAATATTCTCAGGAATATGGGATGTTCCTGAGATCAAGGACAGGGCCCTGTGTTCTCACAGTGCAGTTGGGCCCCATGTTTGACGATTCATTTAAATTTCATTTCAAACTCCCAATAAAATCCCCTGCATATAAAGGTTCTGCAGATTCACTGACTGGACATGCTCGTGACTCCCTGCTAGCGTGTCTTCCTGTACTGTAAGACAAGGGTCTCTGAGTGTGGCTTTGAAACAGCAGCCTCGGCATCACCACAGAACTTGTTAAAAATGCAAATATGTGACCGGGAGCGGTGGCTTATTCCTGTAATCCCAACACTTTGGAAGGTCAAGGCAGGTGGGCCATTTGAGGCCAGGAGTTTGAGACCAACCTGGGCAACATGGCTAATCTCCATCTCTACTCAAATATTTAAAAATAATTTGGGTGTGGTGGTGAGCACCTGTAATACCAGCTACTCAGGAGGCTGAGGCAGAAGAATCGCTTGACCCTGGGAGGCAGAGGTTGCAGTGAGCCAAGATCATAACACTGCACTCCAGCCTGGGTGATAAAGTGAGAGCTTGTCTCAAAAAAAAAGTAAGTTCACAAGCCTCACCCCAAACCTTACAAAATGTTAGCTTTCTCAGAGTTACTGCAGTGATTGAATTGAAACAAGATGTGTGCAGTCACAGGGCTGACACTCTTTGGGTCTGTGTGTAAGGGTGCGTATCTGCGTGTGTGTGCATGCCTGTGTGCACATGAATGTGTGTGTATGTGTGTGCATGTGTTTGCACACATGAGTTGAGGTGTGTGTGTGGGGGGGTGCATGTGTGTGTATTTGTGTGTGCACTTATGTGCGTGGGTGTGTTTAGGTCGCTGCGCATGCCCTCAGCTCTGTCTGCGATGCTCTCTGTACATGATGGACCTGTATCCATCTTTCCAGTTTTTACTCGAGCACCCTTTGGTCATTCTGTCTCTGAGCTCTTGTCATGCCTTACTCGCTGCTGATACTGGTTTCTCTCCCAGAGCTTCCACCCCATCGACATTCCTTGTCTGCCTGAGTCAAATGATCCTTGTGGCTAGTCTGAGGCCCATTCACCCTTCCCCTGCTCATGGCATCCTGGTTTTATTTTGAGAAATTTTGTGCCACCCAATCCTAATCCATGTGCTGTGGTGAAATTGATCCAACACCCCAGAACAGGATATTGTCTGAGCTGACCAATCTAATTCTACTTCATGGCCACAGCTACTGATTCACAAGATAGCATGGGACATGCATGGGTCCAAGGAGGGTTGGTCTTTAGATCTGGGCTCGAAATATTGGCCCATTTTTGGTTGAGATGGGAGAAATCCTGCCCAAGCCCAAGTCCAACTTTGAGTCAAACAGCAGCAGGCAATGAAGACCACCCCCTGGCATTTTCCGAACATCTGAATCTGTCCATGACCACCTGTTAGATCCTGTGAGTGAGCAGCTGTGTGAATTAACCAAGACTGTTTTGGGGGCAAATTTTAGGGGATTTTCTTCTCGTGTTGTTTTCCCATGTAACTGTGATTGTGGGTTTTGCCACTTGCAAAAGGAAGAGTTGGGGTTTGTGACCTGGCCTTACCGGTGCCTGATTCCTGCAAAGTCCCTGCACTATCGTAGATCCCTAGGAAGTGCTGAATGATGGAATGGATGTTACCAAAAGAGAAGGGCTGAGTCCTTTCGTTCAGCCCTTTCTTCACCTCTTCAGCATCCATGCATGTGGCAGCCACGCCCCAGGCCTCTCTCTGCTGTGCAGTTTGCCTGGCTGGGCCTTGCTTCTCCTGACTACCTCAACCTGCACAGTATCTGTGAGCTCTCAGGGGATGAGGAGAAACATCTGCACCCGAAGGCCAAGCAAGGCCCCTCCACGACCCTCACTGAGCTCAGATGGCCATCCCATGTAGCTGTCTGTTAACCAGGACCCACAGAGTGGAGCAGACTAGTTGGCCATTAGTCTCTGGGGGACAAATGTGTTTTGGTTGACAGGCTGGTTCATCTCATTTACAATAGCCAATTAATTCCTGCTGGGGGCATGTCTGCCCGTTAACTTCTGTTTGAATTAAGATTTCTATTCTAAGCAGCAAACATTGGCTCAAGCTTTCAGGCAGCAGCAGGACTGCAGTTAGTTAGGGGTAGGAGGCTCACCTGGGCTCCTGGCAGCTCTCTAAAGGCTGGAGGGCATGGCCCGGATGTTCCTGCCTGAGGAAGGAACTGAGCCACACACTGGGCCCTTTTTTCTGCTGCTTGTACAGGAGACTTAGAAGCCCTTCCCGGGATCTCTTGTTGAACTGGCCCCAAGTGAGTCACTGGAAATCTTGGATCTGAACTCCAGGTTCTGGGTCGACAAGCCACGCCTCCCACTCCATGGTCACCTTATTGGGGGAATGGGATGAGGGAGCAGATAGGGTGAGGCTGGGACAGCAGGGAGAGGATCGGAGGAAAGGGTGTCAGTGATGCTTCAGAACTTTTCTTTTCTAGAGCCTCCCTTTGTTGCCCAGGCTGGAGTGTAGTGGCACGATCTCAGTTCACTGCAACCTCTGCCTCCCAGGTTCAAGTGATTCTCTTGCCTCAGTTTCCTGAGTGGCTGGGTCTACAGGTGTGTGCCACCAGGCCCGACTAATTTTTTTGTATTTTTAGTAGAGATGCCATTTCACTGTTAACCAGGGTGGTCTCGATCTTCTGACCTCGTGATCTGCCTGCTTTGGTCTCCCAATGTGCTGGGATTATAGGCGTCAGCCACCTCAGACCTTTTCTAAAACCGTAGGTTGAATTGTTGATTTCTGGTCAGTTGTGGTAGCTCAAGCCTATAATATTAACGTTTTGATAGGCCAAGAGTTTGAGACCAGCCTAGGCAACATGGTGAGAACCAGTCTCTATTTAAAAATAAAAATAAAAAAACCTAAAATGTTAATTTCTAAAACCATGTGCCTCTCTCCTTAAAGACCCTCTCAAAGTCACTGGAGCAAACAGCATCTGGAGACTCAGCATGGGAGCCCTTCTTCCCCCTACGGCTCCACAGACACCACTGCACTCCCAGCTAGCAGCAGGAAAAGCTCAGGGACACGCTGGCCCAGTCTTCTCCTTTGGCCCTTGAGGACCCAGGTCTGGGGGGATTAAGAAACCTGTCGTTGGAAAAAGAAATGCAAGAGCTACACTGGAACTAGAATCTCAGTCTCTGGAATTCTAGCTCAGTCCCTTTCAAGCTATTATTTAAGCTATCACTGGACTGCCCTGGGTCTCCAGTTTTCAGGTTTTTCACCCCACCCAGAGTTTTAAGGCACTCCTTTGTGAATTACCCAAATCAAGTGCAGCCCTGCGAACGCTAAGCAATAAGTTGTCCTGCATCGCCCCCTGGTGGGCTTTTGGGCTACAGTCACATTACACTTCTAGGAGGGACTGAAGTGGCTGATACCCTACCTCTAGGATGCCTTAATTCCTCCAAGACTGTAAGACGGTCGGCTCCCTGAGCGCACGCCCTCCCTGCCACCTGTGTGGAGCGCCCTTCTTTCTCAAACTGGATTTATTATCCCAACCCTAATTGCCTTTTTCAGGCGCTCTGTTCTCCTCTGAAGCTCTCAGCAGTGTGTGGATCTACGTGCACTGTGCACTGTGCTGCTTTCTGTTGGTTTCCACCCCAGCTGGGCTGCCTCCTGGGAAAAAGAACCTGACTGTTTAAAAAAAAAAAAAAAATATATATATATATATATATATATATATATACACACACAAACACACAGACACAAACACACACACACACACACACATATATACATACACACGCATACATATATATTTATTTATTTTCATGGAAAGGTAAGCTCATTGACATTTATTTATTTTTTAATTTTAACTTTTTTATTTTTGCAGTACAGAGTAGGTGTATATATTTATGGGACACGTGATATTTTGATACAGGCATGCAGTGCATAATAATCTCATCAGGGTCAGTGGGGTATCCATCACTCAAGTATTTGTCTTTCATTGTGTTATAAGCGATACACCCCTAGTGATTTTAAATGTATGATAAATGATTATTACCTGTAGTCACCCTATCGTGCTAGCAAATACTAGATTTTATTCCTTCTAACTGTGTTTTTGTACCCATTAACCATGCACACTCTCCCCTCTCCCCAACCCTTCCCCGCTGTGAATTCGACTGTTTTACATTTTTAGCCCCAACAAATAAGTGAGAACGTGTGAAGTTTGTCTTTCTGTGCCTGGCTGAGTTCACTCAACAGCATGACCTCCACTTCCATGCATGTGGTTGCAAATGACAGCGTCACATTCTCTTTTTTTTTTTTTTGAGACAGTCTCACTCCATCACCAGGTGCCAGGCTGCAGTGCAGTGGCGTGATCTCGGCTCACTGCAACCTCCGCCTCCCGGGTTCAAGCAATTCTCCTGCCTCAGCCTCCTGAGTAGCTCAGACTATAGGCTCATGCCACCACGCCCAGCTAATTTTTGTATTTTTAGTAGAGACGGGGTTTCACCATGTTGGCCAGGATGGTCTCGATCTCTTGACCTCGTGATCCGCCCGCCTTGGCCTCCCAAAGTGCTGGGATTACAAGCGAGAGCTACTGCACCCAGCCCAGGATCTCATTCTTTTCAGTGGCTAAATGGTAAGCACTCCCTTGTGTTTATGGACCGCATGTTTTTTATCTATTCATCTGTTGACGGACAGGTTGTTCCTAAATCTTGTGTATTGTGAACCATGCTGCAATAAACATGGTAGTGAAGAGATCTCTTCAATACACTGATTGCCTTTCCGTGCAGTCTGTGCCCAGCAGTGGGATTGCTGGATCATATGGTAGCTCTACTTGTAGTTTTTGTTTTTCTTCTTTTCTTTTTTTTTGAGACGGAATCTCACTCTCTTACTCTTGTTGCCCAGGCTGCAGTGCAAAGGCAGGATCTGGGCTCAGCACAACATCCACTTCCCGGGTTAAAGTGATTCTCCCGCCTCAGCCTCTCGAGTAGCTGGGATTACAGGAGCCCACAATGATACCTGGCTAATTTCGTATTTTTAGTAGAGACAGGGTTTCCTCCGTGTTGGTCAGGCTGGTCTTGAACTCCCTACCTCAGGTGGTCCACCCACCTCAACCTCCAAAGTGCTGGGATTACAGGCATGAGCCACCACACCCAGCCTACTTTTAGCTCATTGAGGAACCTCCAAACTGTTCTCACTGGTTTGGAAGTTTGTTGTTTGAACCTTGTCACTGGTTACCTGGCACTGGGCACAGTGGTAGGGGTGGATAAGGCACTCAAGTATTTCATCAAGGGAGGGAGCGAGGAAGTCAATGGGGCCAGAACGCTCACCTTGGACGTCCTTGAACCCTCACCACACCTGGTACACGGCCTGGAAGAACAGCATCAAATCATGGATGCACCAACAGACGGATGAAGAAATTACTTTCTCCTGGGGCTTCCTGGTGTCAAACTCACTCTTCTCCTCTCCATGGGCACTGACCCCTGTCCTGTTCTAGCGCCTGTTCAGGTCTAAAGTGGCAATCCTGGGACCCCATTGCCTGTGGTTTCCTGATGCGTTTTTTGCATTTTTTTTAAGACAATGGAGCCCAGAGATTGGGTATCCTGTTTTTTGGTTTAAAACTGTTGGAGGTGTTTAAACCAGAGTGACTCCATCTTGAATAAGGGCTGAATAAATGGAATCTGAGATCTGCTGGGCTGTTCCGGGAGGTTAGACATTCTGAGCCACATTAGGTTTATGGTTAAAGGAATAATTGAATTCATGTTGACCAAACGGACCCAAGACTTAACAGACCCAGGAAATGTCCTAATATCCTGATATCCTAAGAACAAAAGCATTCGTAGTTTAAGAATCAATTTCACTTTAAAGATAAAGATTCTTGTGAAGATGGTAGTTACACAAAGATGAGCAATCCTTTGACACAGCCCTGGCAGTGGAGTACCTCCCCCATGGCTCTCGCTCTGTTATTCTATACATAAACAAGCTTTTCAGCTAAGATGGATGCGTTCCTCCTCTTGCCTTTGGGAGCGCCCTGCGCTGTCTATGAAGTAGCCCTTACTTTATTCCCATACTCTCTTAATAAACTGGCTTTCTCTTTACTCTCTGGACTTGCCCCCAATTTTTTCTTGTGCAAGATCTAAGAACCCTCTCTTGGGGTCTGGATTGAAACCCCTTTCCAGTAACAAAACCGCAGTGGCCCTGATTTTCTTAGAGAGAGTTCCTGAGAGTCCAGAAGAAAAGATTTGTGTTCTGATTGCATCCAGGTCAGCCAGCCTGACCTGACATGTTGACAATTGTCTGTGCCGTTACAGAAAAGTCTCCATTCAGGAGAGGTGGGGGGCAGAGCCGATGCCCATTTGCCTTCTAAGTAAATGCATCAGAGACTGTTCTAATAGGGAAAGAAAGTGTAACTAATGGAATTAAATTCAGGGAAGGAAGATGAGCTTTGCTAACGATTAATGTTCAACTTAATAGATCAGCAAGACATGCTGAGTTGAGAAGATGCCCAGAGGGTTCCAGCCCGGTGCCCAAGCAGGGAGAACAATGACAGGAACAACTTCAGCTCCTCCCACCCGCAGCTGGTCTCTGGGGAAACCCAGTTATCAGTTGCTCTGAAATGTCAGTCACTTTGCTTCCAAGTTGCCACCTCCCCAGCGGCTTTCTGATCTCCCCCTGAAAATGACTTCCAGTGTGGACATTGACTCTGGCTTGTGTTTAAAACAGAATTTGGGGCCAGGCGTGGTGGTTCACGCCTATAATCCCGGCACTTTGGGAGGGGGAGGCAGGCGGATCACCTGAGGTCAGGTGTTCGAGACCAGCCTGACCTACATGGTGAAATCTCACCTCTACTAAAAATACAAAACTTAGCTGGACATGGCGGTGAGCACCTGTAATCCCAGCTACTCAGGAGGCTGATGCAGAAGAATTGCTTGAACCCGGGAGGCAGAGGTTGCAGTGTGTCAAGGTCATGCCACTGCACTCCAGCCTGGGTAACAGAGTGAGACTTTGTCTCGAAAAAAAAAAGAAAATGAATTTTGGGGCCATCTACAATAAAATTGCATTTGCTTTTTTTTTTTTTTTTTTTTGAGATGGAGTTTTAATGTTGTTACCCAGACTGCAGTGCAATGGCACGATCTCGGCTCACCGCAGCCTCCGCCTTCTGGGTTCAAGCAATTCTCCTGCCTTAGCCTCCTGAGTAGCTGGGACTACAGGCACACCACCATGCCCAGCTAATTTTCGTATTTTTAGTAGAGACACGGTTTCACCTTGTTGACCAGGATGGTCTCGATCTCTTGACCTCGTGATCCACCCGCCTCGACCTCCCAAAATGCTGGGATTATAGGTGTGAGCCACCGCGCCTGGCCTGCATTATCATTTTGCATTTATTTTTGAGACAAGGTCCTACTCTGTGGCCCAGGCTGGAGTACAATGGTGCAATAATGACTCTCCACAGCCTCCATTTCCTGGGCTCAAGTGATCCTCCTGCCTCAGCCTCCCGAGTAGCTGGGACCACAGGCACAACACCATGCCTGCCTAAAGCAAGCATTTTACAAAGTGACAAATCAGCTCAGTTCAACACATGGGGGGTGGCATCCCGCTGTTCTTCCCCTCAGAAGGCAAATACCCACAGGGAATGATGCGCCAAGAACAGCGTGAGATAGGATCCATGGGGGCTTCCAGAGAATAAGATCGAGAGCCAGAAGGGGACCCAGCTGAGGCAGTGCCTGCGGGCCAATGGTGGCCACATTGTCTTCCTGGAGGGACAGGCCCTGGGCTCAGAGCAATGCACCATCTGGGGCGGGGGTCTTCTGCTCTCTCTTTTTTGGGCACCAGTGGCAGATAGGAAAGGATCACTCCCCCAGGGTCCCCCTTTGGGACACATGGCCTCCTTTGCGCTCCATCCCTTCCCTCTGGGGTTTCATGGAGCCCCGATTGTGTGCCAGGCCCTGCAGCAGCTAAGGACACCAGGCTCCAGGCCCTGCTCTTGCAAGAGAACCAGACAAGCTGCCTGGGCAGTGGACAGTGTGAGGTGACACACCAGGAGAATTGGAGCAGGCAGGTACCTCTGTGCGGTGTCAGGAGGGGTGGACATCTGTGTGACAACCAAATCCTCCCTCTGTTTGGAACCTCCCTGTATTTAACTCTGTCTTTAAAATAATATAATCTCTAGGACACCGCAGCTTCCCAAATCCTATTGACCTGTGATTCGGATAAGAACTGATCTCATTTGTGTCTGAATGAATGAATGTTGTCTGTGCAAGCAGCTGACTCCAGGGCTAGGCTGGTATCCAGCATCGTTAAGAGCAAAGGCATGCTTTGTGGTTGCAGATTGGCACCGGAGTGGCCCTCCCTCCCTCTCCCGTGGGGCCCGAGAGGGTCCGGGGGCCGCGGGAGCCAGTGGCGGCAGCCTGCCTCAGTGCGTGTTCTCTGAGCTCCTCCTGACCTTGCTGGGAGTGTGTCTGATCAGACATTTCCCCTGTGACTAAATATTTGGTCATGGCAGCAGGAGAGAATTCCATCAGCGGACAGCTCTATTTTTAAGGCTCTGGCTTTGTTTTCTGTTTCCCGAGAGGCAGCCCCTGCAGCAGGCTGGAGCCTCTCACACTGACAGCCCGCCTCGCATAATGTTAAGCAGGCTTCGGACACTTGCTGGAAGGCAGGGAATTGCAATGGAAAAGGGTGGAGGTGAAAGGCTCTGCTCCTCAGGGTGAAGGCAGCTTCTGTGCTCCTGGGATCTACTGTCAGGTCAAGGTGACGCTTGCATGCTACCTGAGGGGGGTGTGTGTGCATGTGTGTGAGTGTGTGTGTGTGTGTGTGTATGTGTGCATGCATTTTCTATAATGATAGCATCCTATTTGCCAATCACTACCTGAAGCACCCCTTTCTCCAACCCCACTAACCAGCTCATTCATTCACCTTCCCCTGTGAATGTATCTCTTTGCTCATCCCTTTGCCTGGGACAATCTGCCCATTTCCAGGCCTCCTCGCTTTCCTTCTCTTTTCTGCGAAACCTCCTGGGAAGCTGCATGAGTCTGTTTTGTCTTGCCATAAAGAAATATCTGAGACTTGGCAATTTATTAAAAAAAATGTGTATTTAGCTTATGGCTCCGCAGGCTCTACAGGAAGCATGGTGCCCTCATCTGCTTCTGAGGAGGCCTCAGGAAGCTTTTACTCATGGCAGAAGGGAAGGGAAGCTGGCATCGCACATGGCGAGACAGGGAGCAAGAGAGGTGGCAGGCTCTTTGATTTTATTATTTGCTTTCTTTTTCGTGTGATTATTTTTGACTCTTATTTTAGGATCAGGAGCACATGCAAGTTAGTTGTATAGGTAAACTGTGTGTCATTGGGGTTTGCTGTACGATGATTTCATCACTCTGATAATGAGCACAGGACCCTACAGAGATTTTCTGGTCCTCTCCCTCCTCCCACCTTCCACCCTCAAGTAGGCCCCAGTGTCTGTTGTTCCCCTCTTTGTGCCCATTGGTTCTCATCAATTAACTCCCGTTTATAAAGAAGAACTTGCGGAATTTGGTTTTCTGCTTCTGCATTAATTCACATCAGATAATGGCCTCCAGTTCCATCCATGTTTCTGCAAATACATGATCTCATTTTTCATGGCTGCATAATATTCCACGGTGCATCTGTACCACATTTTCTTTATTCAGTTTACCGTTGATGGGCACTTGGATTGATTCCGTGTCTTTGCCATTGTGAACAGTGCTGCAGTGAATATATGTGTGCGTGTGTCTTTATGGTAGAATGGTTTATTTTCCTTTGGGATTATGCTCAGTCATGGGGTTTCTGGGTCAAATGGTAGTCCCGTTTAAGTTCTTTGAGGAACTGCCACACTGCTTTCTACCATGGCTGAGTTCGTTTACCCTCCCACCGACAGTGTGCAGGGATTCCCTTTCCCACACAACCTTGCGCCAGGCTCTTTTGCACAACCAGCTCTTACATGAACTCATTGCTGCAGGGAAGGCACAAGCCATTCATGAGGGATCCGCCCCCATGACCCAAGCCCCTCCCACCAGGCCCCACCTCCAACATTGGGATCAAATTTCCATGTGAGATTTGGAAAGGACAAATATCCAAACCTTATCAAGCACCCTCTAACCTAGTAGCTCAATCTCAGCTCTCCGGTGAGCTGGCCCTGTGGTTTTTGCACATGCGCTCCATCAGTCCAGGGCTCCTTTCCCCTATGTGACACTGTGACCTCTCATAGGGGACATATTGCCTGCCCGGAGCCCCATCAGGGGTTTAACTGCTTTTGCTGTCCAGTCTTTTCCAAGACATTGCAACCCACCTCTTACACATTCGCCGCTGATGTCCTGAGTGATAGATGAGTGGTAGGTAAGTGTCGTGTGGGCAGTGCTCTTGTTACACACCTGCCATTTGTGCCCTGAGTAATAGATGGCATTGTGTAGGCAGTGCTCTTGGTTTCTGCTGGAGAAAAACTGGTTCATTTTGACCTTCCCCATCCCTACAGATTTGACCTCTCTAGGACGGGTGCAGGGGAGCATGACTGGAGACCAGCCAAGCAGACATTAATTCTTTGTCTGTCTACCCCTTGGGAAATGCTCCTTCCAACAGTGCTTCTAGGAGACCTTCCCGTTATGCATAGGACCTGCCTTTTAGGCTTTCTTTCCACCTACTCCTGGACACAGTGGTTGATCCACAGTGAGCACTTGAGCCATTTAGGACAATCATGTTTTGAATGGAGTCGATGGTGAAGAACACAGTCTCTGTGCTGTCAATAAATAGCCTCCTGTTCTGGCCGGAGCCATCCTGGGAGAATGAGGCTGTCATGCGGGGAGGCCGATAGCGGGCTCTTGGTGATGATGCCTGAACCTTGAGTCCTTCTCCACTGTCATTTGCTTCTGCGGGCACATCCATATACCTCTTGAACCACAGCAACCAGGAGGAGGCCCGGCAAAGGCCCCGAGAGGGATGTGGAGCGGGGCATTGTTGAAAAAGCAACATGATTTGGTGACACACTTCAGCATTGATCCCAAGGGAAGGTGGATTTTAAAAAACCATGTAAGAACATGACCTTTGCCACTGCTCTTGTAAAAATGGGAGAAAAGGGGAGCGGGGCGGATGAGAGGCCACCTTATCCATGGGTAGTGCCTGTGAGGCATCTGCGACATTGACCCGGGGCTCTCCCCGCTGTGGGTGTGTTTCCTGTGAGTTCAACCGTTAGTGGAAAAGAAAACAGCAAAGCAAGGTCACGTTAATTGGAAAATGTGATTATCTTCAAAAAGAAAAGGCACCATGTGGGCTTCTCCTGCTCACCGCCAAAGATTTGCCTGCATCCCAAAAAGTCTTTTTTTTTTTTTTGTAAAGGTCAACAGGAAGAAAGTCTTTGATGCACTTTAGTTCTGGATTCAAGAGTATTTCTGACATCTGAGCAACATGGCATGTCTGGATGTTTCTCTACTTCCTCAGACTTCCTGGATCGAAATTAAGCTTCTCACCTTTAAAGATCGCAGGTATCTAACTTCCACCTGCCAATGGTAATAGGGCGTTTTCAGGGTCTAAGACAAAAAGAAACAAACCCTAAAAGTAAGCAAGATTTAGGCAGTAGCGGGGACACCCTACAATCGTTGTGCAGGCACAGTCACAAGGCAGAGGCCCCTTTGGAATCCAGTCCCACGGCCTTGCAAACCCAAAGCGGCCCCAAAGTAGCGTGTCTCAGTGGATGGAGGTTTGTCTGGCCAGACTGAAGGTGCACACAAGAAGGAGAAACACAATCCCAGTAGAATCTGTGGCCTGTGTTTTTTTCAAAGAGGATTCCAGAAGCTTCGATATTTAAAGGTGAGAGATCAAGTGGGAGGGGAAGAAAAAATGAAAAAAATGAGGGAGGGTAGGTAATGAGCCCAGCATTATCTTCGTGAAAAGCCCGGATCCCTGCTCAGTGAACGTACATTTCACATGTGAAAAGGAAGGTGGCGGGGGTGGGGGGAGGGGCGGTCAATGATGCATTTGTCTGATGCCCAGTAAATCTACATTTTATGTAAGCAAGCACGTGAAGTAAGCTATCTGGGAACAAAAGGAAGGCAGTTTTTGCATGACTGGGTTCCAAGCTTAACCTTCCCTTTGGCAGAGTGAGTTTCAGGTCCTGAGATTCGGTTTTTCTTTCACAGCTCAGAAAAGGAAGATGGATTTCCGTGTATTTAGCCTGGGCAAGCTGGTCTGATTCTACCCACACCACACCTCTCTCTGTGGTCTTGGCCTAGTAGCTACACTCATCAACATTTCCTTTTGGCTCGTGGGAATATTTGAATATTAAAATATAAAAAATTTAAATACAAGTGTCAGGTATTCACTTGAACATAAGTTAATATCTGAATATCTAGAAGTGGACGTAGGGCGTAGGGTTAAGGGGAATTCTACTGTAACTGGTCACCTTCAAAGTTCACGCTATATAATTTACTTATTTATTTATTTTTGAGACAGAGTCTCACTCTGTCACCCAGGCTGGAGTGCAATGGCGCAATCTCGGCTCACTGCAACCTCTGCTTCTTGGGTTCAAGTGATTATTGTGCTCAGCCTCTCAAGTAGCTGGGATTATAGTTGCTCACCACCATGCCCAGCTAATTTTTTGTTTTTGAGACAGAGTCTCGCTCTGTCATCCAGGCTGGAGTGCAATGTGCGATCTCGGCTCACTGCAGCCTCTGTCTCCCAGGTTCAAGCAATTCTCTGCCTCAGCCTCCGGAGTAGCTGGGATTACAGGCGCCCACCTCCATGCCCAGCTAATTTTTATATTTTTAATAGAGATGGGGTTTCACCATCTTGGCCAGGCTGGTCTTGAACTCCTGACCTCGTGACCTACCCGCCTTGGCCTCCCAAAGTGCTGGGATTACAGGTGTGAGCCACTGCTCCTGGCCCCAGCGAATTTTTCATATTTTAGTAGAGACGAGGTTTTGCCATGTTGGCCAGACTGGTCTCCAACTCCTGGCCTCGAGTGATCCACCCGCCTTGGCCTCTGAAAATGCTGGGATTACAGGTGTGAGCTACTTAATGTAATTTAAATAGTAGTTTCTATAATACTAATTCCTGGGAACAACCCCATTTTATTGATGGGAAAACAGGCTCTGAGATGCTGAAGCTATCAGGCTACAAGTGGTGATCTGACTCTTACGACAGTGCTCCCTGCTCATTTAAAAAAATAACAGGCACCTTTTCTGTGAAGAGGGTGGAAAATTGCTTCAGAAGGGCTTTGAGATCTACTACTTAAAATTCCTGGGAGGAAAGGCCACTAGAATACAATGTCAAATGCAGTGAATTTTGTGTTTAAAACTGACTCAAAGGCTCACGCTTGTCCAGGTGGGAGACAGCGAGTCAATGACTGTGTTGCACACAGAAATTATACAACTTCTGAAAATAAATTGTGTTGCTGTAGTGGATTTTATCTATGAATTAAAAATTGAAACTCCGTTTTCTCTTTGGTCAGCTGTGAGCTTTTGCCTGCTAGGAACAGAGTCCCAGTTCACATAGGACTCCCGGCTACCTCAGGACCCTGGGCAGAGTCCCGGCTCACACAGTACCCCCAGCTCCCTCACACCTGCTGACTGATGAACGCCTGTGTGTTTTGTATCTGTGACCTGAATCAGGTAAAAACTGCATGGAGAAATGGCAGGGGGTGGGCACAAGGATTGTGGTGACATCCCCCTGTGGGTCTGGGACCTGCAGCCTTAGGGGCATGTGGCCTGGTGTCCGCTGCCTCCATGCCAGGTGTGCAGGCACTGCCATAGCCTTGGGGTCAGAATCTAGGGCCCTAGTGGGGTTCATACTCAGCCCTATTGGGTATCAGATTCTGTCTGGGATGTACCGCAGGAGTTAGAGACGTGGGTTGGAAGTGGGACTCAGATCAGAGACGAATATGGCCAACTGAGAATTAGGCTGGGCTCCAGCTCTGGGTGCAGATGGGTGGAAAAGTCAGAGGTGCAGCAGCTGCTCGGGAATCTGGTGGGAAGAGGCTCAGCTCACCTGAGTGGCCAGGTCTCTAGGCGATGGGGACTCCAAGGTGAGCAGCCCGGAGGTACTCCTGGTTTTCCCATCAGCCCCAGTCAGTGTCTAAGGAACGCTCAGGAGGAGCAGCAGAAGCCCTGGGTTCCTGCTACCCACAGAGTCTATAGGGTCACGCCTCTGCCCTGGGGTCAGGGAGCCGGGGCGTCATAGACACCTCCTGCCTCATGCTGTCTGCGCCCTGTGGCATCACTCAGAAACTCCTCAATTGCAAGGACACTCTGCCTGGTGCTAGCTGGGAGCCAAGGGAAGATTCGATCAGGAGCCTGTGGGTGCCTTCACAGGCTTTCAGGAACTCTGATGGACTCATAAGGGCTCTCTTTCCTGGTGCTGGCTCAGCGACACTGACGTGTGGCTGGTGTGTGCCATGTCTGTCTCGTCTTCCAAAAGGACTCCCTGGATAAGAGTTAGGCAGGGGCAGGCCACCTGTTTCTGGGATCTCCAGTCACTGCAACTGGAATCTCAGGGGACTCACCCAAACCCACCCACATGACAGGCAGTTGTCCTCACAAATCAATGATGTTCCACATGAGTTTTTCCAGCAGAGCACACAGAGGCCCCTCTTCAATAACTGCTTAATATCTGTGATAGGTCTTAGTGTTTTCTAAGATAAAGTCCTGTTGAGAAGGCCTGAGCTCCTGCGGGTCTGGTGTCTGGCTCCGCAGGAAGGATTTCCACGTCTGCTTGCAGGCTGGGGTCCAGTCTGGCTCTGGATGGAACGCTCCCTTGCACAAAGGAAGGGAACCACAGAAGGCAGCATTCAAAGCCTGAGTCCCCGGAGGATGGAGGACACAGGACATGGAATGCAGGTGTCCCGTGAGCAGGGCAGGGAGCACGGAAGAGAGCGGTCTCGGGCTGTGCAGAAGGAAAGGCAGCAGCAGCTGCGCCGACCCACTAGGCTTTCTGTGAAACCCTTGGCTTTTGAAAGACCCATCTCTTGAGGGGCATTAGGGTGAGGCAGGGTGGAGAGGACCTGGAGTAATAATGTCAGGGCACGTGAAGGAAGAGAAGTGGCCCTCTGTGCTGGGTGTTGGCAGAGAAGACTTGGAAAGGATTTGAGTTCATACATTTTCAACAGTGAGTTTTTAAAGGTTGTTCCGGGCGGCCTCTGTGGATGCCTCTCGTGGGAGGAAGACATCTCCAACCACATTTCAGGAGCCAGCCCGGCAGCTTTATCTGTGTCAACAGCTGAGAACAGCGCCAGGCAGCAAATGTGCAAAGAAGCGTGTGGAGATATCATGGGGATTCCAGCTTTCAGCCTTGCCCTCCAGGAGATGACCACGCTGGGAAGTTCTGCTCTACGGAGCATTTGTGGGCATTGACAGAGAGCAGAGGGCATGTGAGTGGCCAGGCCTCCAGGCCTGGGGACGGGGACTCTGAAGCAAGCAGCCTGGAGGTGCTCCTGGTTTTCCCGTCAGACCGGGTATGTCTGGGGATGCCCAGAAGGAGCAGCAGAAGCCCTGGGTTCCCGCTACCCATGTCCAGAGTGCACAGTTCCATACCCTGCATCGCAATGGGGGCTTAAAGCAGTGGCCACGTCTGTTTCCCTCCACCGGGGAGCTCAGCGCAGAATCCCGGTTGCAAGGCTCTGTCTCCAAGCACCCGCCTCGCTGGAACAAGTCATCACAACAACCAAGACAGCTTGCAATCAAGACTACACAGCCCTCATCCTTGTAAGGAAACAACATGACAGGTATTAAAGTGTGGCTATTTGAGGAAATCATAATAAATATCTTTGGCAGAATAAGGCTGGTGACGGCTTGAGTCTCAATGCTGAGGCTCTGTCAGCCTTCCCGTTATGAAACCCATTTTTCAGGGTTTTTAACTTGAAAGTAAAAATGTACTCCTGGCAGAAGAAACCTAGTACACGAAGTCTCCATCCAGAAAGAAGGACCTGAACAGATTCGTTCAGATCAGTTTGAGATTGTAAAGAAAGACTGTCCTGATAGGTCTGGCGCTGGGACAAATCACCCAATTTCTGTTGCAAGCTAGTTAACAGTAGGGAAATGTTTGTGGAAATCTTGCCCAGAAAGCACCTGCCTGATGTTTGTCTGAAAGTGCCTATGAGTGGGTCAACTTCTGGGGGCTAAAAGCATTGGGCACGTGGCTTTTGGAGAGCAGAGGAGGGGCACCTTTCCCCCTAGAAAGAGCTCAGATAGGATCTGAGGCTCCAGGAACTGCACCTGGCTTCCTGACCTTTCTGAGGGAATACATCGAACCTGGCATCTAGCGGCTGTTGAATGCTGACTGTCCTCTTCATGTCATAAGTCAAACGCCTGCTTCTAAGTCATGCAGGCCCCAAAAGCATCACTTTGCCTAATTAATGAGTACCCGGATGGGAACCCTAGTTCTCCATCATTAGATGCCTTCACTCCGTTTCCCAAAGCCCTTCATAAACAATGTAAGTAGATTCCTGCCCACGCGCAATGTTCAAGGTCTAGAAAATAATCAAATGAAATGAAATCTCATCCTGCTTGTTCATCACTGAACAGCCTTTAGGCTATCAGTATTGCGAATAGGCCGTGGTGTCTTCCTGATAGAACTGCGGATTCAGTGGTGGGTATGCATGCCATTTGTATCGACTGTTTATCGTGAGAGGGTGGAGATTCAGATGGCGGTGAGCTGCAGCAGCGCTCATGTTTCCTGGGAATTCTCAGTTCTAGGGCGTGTGGTCCAAACTCTTAGCTGGGTTTGGTTGGGAACCTCCACGGTTGAAACATCCCATGGACCAGCGTAGCAGTTTAAAAACATTCTTCCATTTTATTTTATTATTTTAGTTTTGCATTTTTAGTAGAGACGGGGGTTCACCATGTTGGCCAGGCTTGTCTCGCACTACTGACTCCAGGTGATCCGCCCGCCTTGGCCTCCCAAATGCTGGGATTACAGGCGTGAGCCACCGTGTCCGGCCTAAAAGCATTCTTTCTACTTTTCTTTTTCTGTGAAAAATTTGGGAAGCATAAAAAAAAAATAGGAAAAATTAAGCTCCAGCTAGCCAGTGTTAGCATTGTTAAACCTTCATCCAGTCATTTCTCAGTGACAGCCACACGCTTTACAAAAGTGAGATTCTATTTCCTAGTTCTCCATTCTGATTTACGTATTTAGCATCGTATTAGGTGCATTTTTCTGTCTCCATAGATAGTCTTAGAAAAACAGCATTTAAAAATTAACTCCATAATCGTCCCTTGTATGGATTTTAAACATTCTCTTTATGGACATAGTGTTCTTAGTTTTTTGCTATTATAAAAAATTGCCTTGATGGGCATCTTTACACATGAATACTTTTATGCTTCTGATTATTTCTTTAAAATACACTCCTGGAAGCTCCTAAAAATGACTGCATCAAAGAATGGACCTATTACAAATTGTTCTGATACAGAGTAAGACACTGTCCCCACCACATACAGCATAAAATACTTCTGCACTCTACTATAGGCAGAGGGTTTCCAAATCAAAGGTGAGATTTTTGGAAAGGTTAATATGGTCATGCCTCTTTTTGCTTTTTTTTTTCTGTTGTGTAGGTAAAACTACTAAAATGATATTAATCCACTTTTCTGTGTTCGTTGGTAATATTTCTTCATAATTCCTCATTCCCTCCCTTTCCCAGTTTTGGTTCACTGTGAGCAGTTCACAGTCCCACCCTCCTGCCTTGGACCCTAATCATATGACTTGCTTAGCCACTGTGAAATGAACAGGTACATGCCAGAGGCTTTAAACATGTGTGTGGAGTTTCCGCCCGTTCTGTTTCCCTTCTGCCCTTAGCCATGAAATGAGCATGCCCAGCTCGTCACTGGGCTCAGACTGAAGAGACGTAGGAGACACTGCTAAGCCCAAGTGTCACTCTGGAGCCCAGCCAGCCAAGCAGTAGCTGATGAGCAGCAGCCCATCCATGAATGAGATTTAAATGCATGTGATTTTAGCCACAGAAATTTAAGAGACGTTTGTTACCCGCGATTATCACAACGAAAGCTGATTCGAAGAGCTTCGTTTGTCAGATGAACAATATGAAGCTTAGAAAGATGAAGCCATTTGGCCAAAGTCACCCAGGAATCAATGGGAGAGTGTAGATGAAACCCAAGTCTGCCCTAGTTCTCGAGGTAGTATTGCTATGTGGTTGGTGCACACAAGTACGGCCTTATGATTTCCTGTGTTCTGGCTGGAGTTCTAGGGGCTTCCACTGATGCCTACGGCAGCTGTAGGCCTGAGATCCTGCCCCACTTAGGAGGATAGCAGCTATCACAGATGAGGTGGTGGACAGGGCGAGAGCAGGGCCTGGGGAAGGCCGCAGCAAAATAGCCGATGTGAAATGACTGGCCACTTTAAGTCACTTCTTACGAGTAATTCATTTAGAATTTGAGAAGATGAATGTCCAAATGTGATGCTTCACACACACACAGATTCATATTTATGAACGTGAGCTACAGAGTCACGCTGCTCAGTGTTAAATTCCAGTCGCCTGACTCCCTACCTTTCTGACTTATAAGTTATGAGAGCATCTGTGTATTTCAGCTTCTTCCTCCATAACATGAGATGACAGGAGTGCTTTCCTCATACAAATGATGTGACAATTAAATAAGATGATACTTATGAATACATGGAAGAGTGCCTGGCAGATAGTAGGCACTCAATAAATCTTAAGGAATTACTAGTTTTAGTATCTGCCCTTCAGAGCCCACTGGACTTGATCTAAAGCATTGGCCACCGTAGCTTACCTTTTCTGCTACTTGAACCAATTCACAGTCCCATGGTTAAGGTATGAGGATTTCTGGACGTCAACCCTGATGATTTGGACTTCGGTTCCTTTGATCATTAGTAAGGTTGGATGTGCATATTGGCAAGTGGTGCCGTCGGGACTTTGTCAATAAGCAAAATGTTTCAAATCGTATGTCAATCTCATCTTCAGTTCTGTCTTTATCAAAATCTTCTGATTATAATCCAGCTGCATAGAGCGTGAGACTAACGCGCGTTAGGAATCCCATTGGTCCTGACATCTCTAACGCCCCTTTCTGTTTGGATTCCACACATGAATGCCTGCCATTTGCATGGTTCTAATACTGAGTGTCAGCTCCTTAATAATCAGTAGGCAAAGAAATGAACAGGAAAGAAAGATAGAGATCTGGGCCACGGGATTACAGGTGATATGAATTTATGGCTGTGACCAGATTGTCGGAGTCATCTAGGATTTAGCACAGCTGTCAGCAGAAGGTGAGCTCACAGGCAGTCTTCTGGAGTCTGGGATCCAGCCAAAGGCCAGCAAGCGAAACTGAGGAACAGAGGCGGGAAAATTGGCTAGCTCTGCTGATCTGGTCAGATGCTCAGCCCCACCGCAAGCTGGTTTTGTTACTTTGAATGGATGATGCTGCTTCCTGCTGACTGGGCTCAGCCTGGTGCCTTTCTTCTGCTCACTGCAAACTCCAACTGTTGGGGGCTGAGACTGAGGCCTGGGCCTCTCCTTGGACCAAACTTGGGTGTGCTCCTGGTGACACATGAAACAGAAGTGTGGTGGAGGCATAGAAGGTGAAGAGTCCTAGAAGCAGGTGGAAACTTGGTTCCAATTACTTTCTTTTTTTTCCTGCCACATACGCCAAAGCCAGGAAATTCTTTTCTTTGTGGAATCTGCTTTTCCGATGGAGTTTCATATATGATTAAACACTTTGATCATATATGTATTTTTTAATGGGGTCTCGCTCTGCCCCCCGGGCTGGAATGCGGTGGTGTGATCTCAGCTCACTGGAACCTCCAACTCCCGAGTTCAAGCGATTCTCCTGCCTCAGCCTCCTCAGTAACTGGGATTACAGGTGCCCGCCATCATGCCTGGCTAATTTCTGTATTTTTAGAAGATAGGGGGTTTCATCACATTGGTCAGGCTGGTCTCGAACTCCTGACCTCAGGTGATCCCCCCACCTCAGCCTCCCAAAGTGTCGGGGTTACAGGTGTGAGCCACCACACCCAACCCAATTACCTACTTATTAAGAGGAAAAGAAAATCTTCCAGTTGGTTGCCATCCTCTTGAAGCCTGGGGGTGTCTGGTCTCTGTAACCATTTCCCCTTCCTGCACCTATTATAGTGCTAACTGTGCAACCAGTCCCCAATCATTCGTCATTTTTATCTTTTTCCAGGACTGATAAGTGTGTCGTGTTCAATAATACTTAGAAAGAATTAAATAATCACATAATCTCTGAGTGAAGAGGGACTTTGGAGGCAGCTATTGCCTGTTTTCCAAAATGTATTTAACAGGCCTCTAATGCAATTAATTCCATCGATGGGCAGCTGTGAGGCTCAGGCGCTCTTTATTACACCGAGTGGAAACTTCCCTATTTTTTTTAGCTGAGTGAGGGAGAAGACATCCCCAGGCCTTGTAGACATAACCTTTACCCCCTTCTCTATCCTCTCTCCTTACAGATGTGTTCTTGGCTCAACAGAATGGGCCTAGGTGGAAGCTGAAATTAATGAAGAGATGCTGCTTACAGCCTTTTGAGCAAGAAGTTTGGTGTCCAGTTATTACACCTCGAGGTCAGGGGTATTTCAAGCCTGAGCAGTTATGAAAATCATCTGATGTAGTAACATCACCAAAGCATTTTCTCTAAATATTTCAGATCTCCCCATTATAAATCATTTATTATCATCATCCTCTTGGTGTCACGGAATGAGATGATGAGGTTTTCTTAATGAAGTATTTCACAGACAGTTTCCCATTTATCTTGGTGTGAGATGCTATGTGACCTGAATGGCAAATGAGGAAATACGTGTGCAAATCCTGAAATGCACAACATCTCCCCATGCCAGAGTGCAGGATCAGACAGGGCTTTCCCTGGCAGGAATAGGAGCTGGGTACTGAGCAGGGCCTCTCCAGCCTGACTGCACCATAGCAATCAGGTGACATCTGACTTGAGCTGTGCCATGTCCCCAGAGCCACCTTTCCAAGGAGTTTGGTGAGAGCTAGAGGGAGCATCTACATCTTTAAAAACTGACCTTAACTGGTGAGAAGGAAAGTGATAAACGTTCAAACACAATTTTAACTTTTAATTTAGGCTTGAGTTCCCCTGTATCTACTTCCAGAAAAGGTCATAGGCTGAGGAGGTACCTCATTGAAATAAATGCACTTTGGAGTGGACAGAAACCCAGCAAGGCCAGGGACCCTGAAGAGACTCCTCCTCACACTCGTAATCATCAAACATGCTACATCTTAGAAATTAGATCCGCGAATTTATGACAACTTGACACAAAATGCGTATCTCAGGTCGGGCTGATCTGATTTAAATATCTTAGTGTTAGGCATTCTCCACTTGACATTGTGAAGACACATGTAATGGAAGCAAGATTAGAATATCAAGATGACAAGGTACAATCTTGATTGTACCTTGAAGATAGTAAAAATCACTTGCATTCTGGTGCTATACATTAAAATAGCGGCGTTCCTTGTTCTTAGGGTCCTTGTAACTCTCTCCTCTGCTATATTTATATTAAATCCGTACATTTAAGTGAGTCAAAGTGTCTTGCTTTTTGGCCCGCTATAGAATGTCACTGTTCCTTTTTAACATTTCTACTTCTTCGATCCTGCGTTCACTGCAATGGGGATTTGTAACAGGATTGGAGCAGGTCGTTCTCACCAAGTTCCGAAGCCCATGTAAAATGGTACCATCCTGTTTCACCGGACCCCGCTCTGCAGAAAGCAGTGGACACAAAGGTCCTTGGGACTTAGGACCCAAGGATGCAAAACAGAGTTTGACCTTTCCCTTGGGGCTTTTGACATGCATGTTGCACCTGGGGATGCTGTCCCAGTTTTTACCCACCATGGAGGGGACCAACAAATGCTTCTAGCTGAGACGCAGTCACACTGCCAGGCTGACCACGACGTTGTCCAGTTGGATAAGCACCTATCCAGAAACCGGAGGATAACCTCACTCACTCTCAGCTACCAGTAGGGACAACAGTGAGCCAGAGTGAAAGCTCAGCTGCACAGTGTCTCTTCCACCGCCTCTTACTTTTTGTCCCCATGTCACAGTTAGCTATACCTTCCTAAGCCGTAACTCTGATCATGGCTCCCTCTGTTTCAGACCCTTCAGAAGCTTCACTTTATCCTTGGAATGAACTGGAGCATCCGCTCCCCAGCCTCTGAGGCCCCACGTGCCATGTACCCATCCTTCCCCATCCTCCCCATCGCATGGCTCTCTCCAAGCCCGTGGGCTGGGTCTGCCCCCAGGGCCTCCACGTGACACTCTGTGTTCAGCCTCAGAGTTTCCACATGTGTCTTAGCCTGTTCTGTGCTGCGATAACAGAATACCTGAGACGGGGTGGTTTATAAATAATGGAAATGTATTTCTTATAGTTCTGGAGGCTGGAAAATCTAAGATCAGAATGCCAGCAGGTTCAATGTCTGGCAAGGGTCCTCTCTCCACTTCCAAGGTGATGCCTTGAACACTGCATCCTCCAGCGTGGGAAAACAGTGTTTCACGTGGCAGAAGAATGAAAGAGGAGAGCGAGAGCCCACCCTCGAAAGCTCTTTTATTTACAGAAGGTAGAGCCTTCACGGCCTTACCACCTCTTAAAGGCTTCACCTCCCAAGACCATTACATTGACAATTACATTTCAACATAAGTTTTGGAGGAAAGAAACATTCAAAGTGTTGTCCTCTCAGCCTGGAACCTTATCCTCACTCTTGTCTTTGTTGTTCTAGATCAACCTTCAGGCCTCTGCTTAAGCGAGTTCTGACGTCAATGAATAACTTCTGCAGCATGGAAGTGCTAGGACCCTCATTGGCTCCTCATGGCCAAATAGCCTCAGTTCCCATTAGAAGAGAAAGCCTCACTCTCCATTAGAAGCCCAGGAGAGCAAAATCAGGGACTGCTTTAAAAACAAACAGTGTGATGATAAAGAATTTCAGAAGAAAATAAAGATTTTACCACTGCTCAGTCATGAATGCTCGTAACAGGCTGGGGAGTAAGAACTATGGTTATAACAGCCCCTTTTTGATAGAGAGGGAAATTGTCCAGAATTATGCAAAGCATAAGTGGCCAAGCCAGCATTTGAACTCAGGTTCCCACTATTCTGTGCTGTCTCTCATGCCTTCTGCAGGGAAGTCTCCTTGGACAATCTTCACCCATCTCCATACCTCTCCCTCCACCTAGGCTAGGACAGCACACTCTGATGGACCCGACTCCTTTTGCTTCATAATGCACAGTTTGCAGTGTTCTAATCGTCCAGTGCTTCTCTCCTGCTGAGTGGTTCAGTTCCTGTGGGCGGAGCCTGGTCTGTTCTCCCACTGTGTGTGTCCAATCGCTTGGCAGAGTCTCTGCCCTGCAGTCACTGACTGGGCTGAGCATTTTTTCTTCCACTGGGTGAGCATCTCAGCTGTCCTGCTAACTGGGGGCAGGCTGAGGGAGTGCTACTTCCAGATACCTTGTTTGAACTTTTTTTTTTTTGAGGCAGGGTCTCACTCTGTAACCCAGGCTATGCAATCATGACTCGCTGCAGCCTCCACCTCCCAGGCTCAAGTGATCTTCCACCTAAGCCTCCCAAGTACCTGGGACCCAGGGCCTGCCCCCAGGGAGTCAATCATGTCCAGCTAATTTTTGTGTTTTTTTTGTAGAGACAGGGTTTTCCCATGTTGCCCAGGCTGGTCTCAAACTCCTGGCCTTAAGCAATCTGCCTGCCTCAGCCTCTCAAAGTGTTGGGATTACAGGGGTGAGCCATGAGCTACCACCCCCTGCCTTGTCTGCACTTTTGAATGGCTCCCTTGCTAGGGTTCTGTGCACAATAGCAGTGGGGGACAGAAGACAGGACTCTTGCTTCAGAGGGTGTCTGGGGGTCTGAGAAGGGAGATGCTAACCCGAAACAGTGGGTATGAGAGGCAGCAGCTCTTTCAGAGGGCCTCTCTGTACACACTGAACTGCTGAGTCTTCTCTCTGAGGATCACAGAGGTGAGCAGAGCAGTGAGGAGGCACAGAAAATAAGGGAAAACTGGGTTTCTTCTGAGATTCTTTATTGCTACACTGTTTGTTTTTAAAGCAGTCCCTGATTTTGCTCCTCTGGCCTTCTAATGGAGAGTGAGGCTGTTTTGCCACAGTATGGGCTGTCGGGGGACAAATAAGCCATTTCTGCTTGCTGACACTAAACGAAGCTTCCCTGCCGAGGAGGTGCCAATGCAGCTGGCAGCAGCTCTGTGACGAGCGTGGTAGGTAAGCTATTAGGCCGCCAGGGGCAGGCAGCAATCTCCCTATGTAGATAATTCAGAGGAGGCCTTCCAGAGGCCCTGGGTTCAAATCCCACTTCCACCTCCTCCTAGCTCTGTGAGCTTAGGGCCCACTCTGAGTCTCTGTGTCCTCACAGACAAGTTGTGGGAAATGACACTTTTTCCCATTGCATTTACAGGCAGCTGTGGTGGTTTGAATGTTTGTGTTCCTTTCAAAATTCATGCTGAAATGTACTAGCCAGTGTAACAGGATTAAGAGTTGGGGTGTCCAGAAGGAAGTGGTTAAATCATGAGAGTAGAGCCCTCACGGATGAGATCTGGTGCCGTTATAAAAGGCACTGATAGAGGGAGTCTGTCCCCTTTGCGATTCCTCCCTCTGCCATATGAGGACACAGCATTCCTCCCTTCAGAATGATGCAGCAGTCAGAAGGCTCCCTTGGAGGCAGACACCAGGCAGCCAACCTGCCGGGTTGTGGTCTTGGACTTCCCAGCCTCTAGAACCATGAGAAATAAATGTATGGTTTTTAAATAAATTACCCAGCTGTTGGATTTTGTTACAGCAGTTAATGGACTAGACAGCAGGTTAACTGAGCCTGAACTCGGGAAACAGTTTAACACATAGTTCACTCATTCTTTTACTTAGTTTCAACTACTGGGCAGAGCGTTGATGACATGCTTGGTAGACGCAAGGCAAATCTTACTCTAAGAGAATCTTGTTCTAGGACAGTTCAGATACTTATGAGGCCGTATTCTTCTTCTCACCCTTGCATAAGCCCTTTTGAGCAACTTACTCGGTCCTAACTCCAATTCCTTTCTCCTGTGGAAGACATCTGGCATTTTCACTGGTGAGTATCCATCCTCCCTCTGCAATACTTTCTTTTTTTAACTAGTGAAACTAAGGAAACATTAATTTTTTACCACTACAATTCATGTGCAGAAACCCAACATACATGGCGAAGGATACATTGTGGGTGCTTTTCTAGGTTCTTTCACATGACGGGTAACACATGGAGAAGATGGCTGGGCCTATGGTGGGCCTCGCTGCTTCCCTAGACTGGGTCATTCAAAGCAGATCTCCATTTCCCTTCATCATTATAACAGCCTTCTAACTGATCTTGGGGCAAGTGACAGGTCCTTCAAATAGGCAGAAATCGCTGAAAAGTATTCTGTCTCTTCTACTGGAGGGTTCTTAGCTGGTGAATTGGAATCCTGGCACTGCTGGATGCCACCGTGTGACCAGAGCCAGCCTGAGAAAGGAGTCACAGAAGGAAGCAGAGGCAGAGGTGGAGAGATGGAGTTTGGGGTCCTGACATTAGACCTGCCTCTCAACTTCACAGCTACATGATCGCATAGATTGCCTTGTTTGATTAGCCAGTTTCAGGTTGACTTTTAACTTTTAACCCACAGTGTCCTAATACATCTTTCGCACTCATTCCCTTGTTGCTTAACTAGTAAGTTACGCTCTCTGCAAGAGTTTATCCTGGATGTATCCAGTGAGGATGAGGACACAGCCCTGCCCTTGTGGAATATGTCTTCCAGTGGACAAGGCATGGTCAGGCCCCAATCAGCACAGCAGAAAGCACCATGAGTAAGCGGCCAGGGACTAAGGTAGAAAATAATTAATATAGGAGGCCAAGCAGGTGAGTTGGTGAGAGCCTTTCAGACTGCAGAGTGAATGAGGGTCTGTTCAGGAGGTCACAATGGAGCAGGGGCTACTTCCAGAGCCCCCAGTTCAGTGCCTGTGCACCACTCAGCTGGGGTATTACCACATCCTCCTTCCCCCAGCCCTGAGATCCAGAAACCCAACACCCAGTAGGTCCCAGGAATCTGATGGCATTCAGCTGGGCCAGGAATCAATCATGCAGTTCCAGCAACAGGCAGCCTCAAAAAGAAGATCCAGGCTGGGCACGGTGACTCACGCCTGTAATCCCAGCAAGTTGGGAAGCCAAGGCAGGCAGATTGCTTGAGCCCAGGAGTTTGAGACCAGCCTGGGAAACTTGGTAAAACTCCATCTCTACAAAAATTAACCAGACATGATGGCTCACATATGAAGGATCAGTGTTAGAATAGCAAGTTAAACTTTAATGGTAGTTCTGGATATTTGCCTCGTACTTCTGCTCCGACAGGAATGTAGTCAAGATTGCATGGGGCAGACTTTGAATTAGACAGTAAGCTTTCTGAGGACAGGGCCAGTTCCTTCTCCTTTCTCTCCTGTGTGCCTAACATTGGAACATAAACATGTGCATGCGCTAAAAATATTTAATACAGATTCTTATTTTCTAAAAAATCTTTATGATATTTCTCAAAATACTATAAACCAGAGAAATATTATAAACCGAAGATATAAAATAAAAAGGAAAATATGCTTTCAGTGTATTTCCAGATGTGGATTATTAGAAGAGAGACAGTATAGCATAGTGGTTCAGTCTGGGGCCGTATGTTCTGGATTTAAATTCTCACTTACTCATTTACTTGAAATGGGACTTAGGCAAGTTAGTGCATCTCTCTGAGCCTATGTTTCTCCCTCGCTAACACGGGGACGGTCATAGGCCCTATCTTGAGGAATTGCAGCGTGGATCACATGAGGCAGTCTGCGAAGTGCCGAGAGCAGCGCCTGGCCTGTGATGACCATCACGCATGCGTCAGCTGTTCCTGTCATCACTATTATTGAAAGAGAGAGGGAGAGTGTTATTAAAGACGGAACCCCGAAGCACCAAGATCTCGTGTTCTAAATAACCGCTCTCACTGACCTGGGGAAGCATTAATTCATAGAATGAAACTAGGGAGTCTCTCTGATTAACCTTTTACAATGAGCAAACTGAGATGCAGAGACAGAACGTAGTTTTACAGCAAAATAGCTGCTGACCCCGTGACCCTAAGAAAATGCCAGAGCTCCTGATTTCCAGTCTAGAATTCTTCCTGCTTCTATTATTATTATTATTATTTTTCTTTTTCTGAGATGGACTCTTGTTCTGTCACCCAGACTGGAGTACAGAAGCGTGATCTTAGCTCACTGCAACCTCTGCCTTCCGGGTTCAGGAGATTGTCCTGCCTCAGCCTCCCTAGTAGTTAGGATTCTAGGTGTGTGCCATCACACTAAACTAATTTTTTTTGTATTTTTAGCAAAGACGAGGTTTCACCACGTTGGCCAGGTTGGTCTCGAACTCCTGACCTCAGGTGATAAGCCCGCCGAGGCCACCCAAAGTGCTGGAATTACAGGCCTGAGCCACCGCGCCTGGCCCCTGCTTCTCTTCTTAGCTCTTGTGTCTGACTATTGACCAAACGTGTAGATGCAAAAGCCACAGCTCCCAACAGAAATCTGGATCTAAATCCCACAGCGGGCTGTTTTCCTAAGAGGGCAACGTGCAAAAGAAACAGATCAAAAGGAGCACCAGGGCTGCAACAGGGGGGGAGTAATTTCCAGCAGCAAATAAATCTGCCCGTTACTGAGGGTCATTCCCATGTTCCCTTGGAAAATGTGCACATTGTGTTTATGCAGCTTTGAGGCAATTATTTCACAAGAAAGGAAATCTCTTGATCACATAATGCTTTCTAAGTGAACATTTGGTATTTAGTGGCTAAGCAAATTTACTTTTCTATAATGGACAGAGTGGATGATTGAAAAACATTTAATATAGTGAGGTGTGGGTACCGCTGTCCAAAGGATTATTTAACTCACAGTTTAAACTCTCATTTTTTTTTTGAAAGGCAAACAGATTTCTTTTATAGTGGTGAGTTTGGGATTAACTGTTTTGTTCCCATTAAAATCTAACTAAATATGTGCATTGTGCGTTTTTTCCTACGGGCTCTAGGGGGATATATGGATACACTGCTGTCAATATTGAACAGCGTTACCATTTTGCCAGGATTTCCCATTGGTACATGCCTGCTGGATGGAGAATCAGTTGGTAAGTGTTATTGATTTAGACAAAAATCTGGACTGCTATAATTGCATTCAGGTTATAAGAGCTTTTATGTAATCTCAGCACTTTGGGAGGCTGAGGAGGGCAGATCATGAGGTCATGAGTTTGAGACCAGCCTGGCCAATGTGGTGAAACCCCGTCTCTACTAAAGATACAAAAAATTATCCCTGCATGGTGGCAGGTGCCTGTGATCCCAGCTACTTGGGAGGCTGAGGCAGGAGAATCACTTGAACCTGGGAGGTGGAGGCTGCAGTGAGCCGAGACTGTGCTACTGCACTCTAGCCTGGACAACATGGTGAGACTCCATCTCAAAAAACAAGAGTTTTTAACATTGAGCCCACATAAATGCGTATTAACATTGTATTCATGTAAAGCAACAGAAGCACACCAGGGTTCTCTTCACAACTAACAAATAAAGAATTTATTCAAAGAGAATGAAGAGAGAAGAAGACTTTGAACAACCATGACCTAGGAAGGCAGGGAGGTGAGGGAGCAGGGACAGGACAGCGGTGAGACTCTCGGCAGTCAAAAGTTTATGGACTTTCTGGGAGATTCACGTACAGTGACTTTAAGTCCTTTGAAACAAACTTTAGTTCATGGGAGAGAAAGCTGGAGTGGCCCAGTTGGAGGCAGGTACTTGCCAATGAATTGAGCTAAGACCAGAGAGGCAGTGCCACGCAACGGTGTAATCGCTGGGGCCATTCCAAGAAGAGGAGTTTATCGTGAGTTAGGCAGCAATCCCCAACATGCATTCATTGAGTCAGGATGGAAATGTGATTAAAAATCAAGTTGTTTTCCTTCTTTGATAGACACTGTCAGTGCCTCATCAACTCCTCCCACCCATCACCCCTCTGCACTCCCTATTCCAGGCACCCCGTGACTCCCTACTTGCTTCTTTCCTTGGAGATCAATATTTAGATTTCTCACCTCTCAGATGCAAACACTCCAAGTGGTTTCTACATCATGTCCCATAATTCCACAGGGAACCGAAGCCCCCACTTCTCTAGTGGTCCCCAGCAGTAACCTGGTCCTTACTGTCTTCCCTTTCTTCTTCCACGTCCCCATCCCCCACCAGTGCTTTCTGGGATCACCTCCCAAGCAAACCACTGGCCGGCTGATCCTTGTTTCAGGATTGCTCCTGGGAGAGCCCAGCCTAAGACACATTCTCTCTGGAGGCAGACACCAGTCTACTCATAACTGATGGCTGCTCTCCTTTGATGGACTTAATTAACAGTAGCCTCACTGGAGAGGGAGTCTGGCCGTCCCCTGCTTTTCCGGCTTCAGCATGATGAGGGAAAGGTCTGATGGTAAGGAAATGCCCATATGCCATGCCCGGCCACAGAGAGGATCACAATTTTTCTCTTTTGGAAAAAGGCCGACCACGCTGATCACACCCAGCTTTAGCTTAGCGTCAGCCTCGCAGATTGTTCTGGGTCTGTGGAGGTTGCCTTTCCAACTGCATGATGAGCTGCTTGAAGCCAGGGAAAGATCACATCTTCCCTTCCATTTGTTACTCCCGCTGGAGGAAACCGAGGGGTGGATACACTGAAGGTGCTCGGAAGAGATGTGTTCCTTGATTAAAGAACTGAAAGAGGAACTGACAACCGTTTCATTTTCTATAGGCTGGGGGAGGTGGGGTCTCGGCTCTTCGTGTCTGGTGATGGCCATGGAATTTTCAGTGGGCTGTTGCAGGCACCATCAGAGACCGTGCCTTTTCCCTTTAGCACTCACTGTTTGTGTGCAAACCAAAGGCTTCTTACTGCGAATACCAGTGACTCCACACTTAATCCTGCACATCGGGCAGACAAGAGCCTGGTAGCAAATGCACCTTGGAACAGCTCTCCACCAGCCACCCCTGGGGTGTGGCGCGTGAGCACTCCAGCTTCCTCATCTGCGGCTAGAACAATTCTGAAACAGGTTCCACAGCATGTACAAAATCCAACAGGATTAAACTCCAGTTTCCCACAAGGCAAACTGCTCTAACACACCCCAAATGGGTTTTCTTTCCTCCTCACCCCCCAGCAACCTGCTCCTCAGTCAGTGCTCCCTGGAGTCACTCCCGGCCCCCACATCTTCATCAAGAGCCCACTTCTGGTTTAACCTAAGACAAAGGCAAAAAGGTTTCTGCATGTCCGGAAGGTTCCTTCAGAGTTCAGGAAATGCTGAAGGGAGAATTAGTGTCAGTGCCCATTTACATTAGGTTAAATTCACTTCCTATGTGGACCAGCTTCTCCTTTTTGTTGTCGTTTCTGTTTGTTTTTCATCTTCCAGGACCTGTGCGCTTCCCTTCATGCAGAACATTATTTTACAAGACAGACAGTATTTCCCCAGGCTGGTGTAAATTATTATCGAACAATGAAGCCCCTTCTAGTCATCATTCCGGTGCCACCTGGCCAGGCTCAGATAAATGGCCTATTCTGGAGGTGCAGGAACCCGGATGAATCATGATGTTATCCCAGGAACATGGCAGCCCGGGCCCGGGGGATAGAGCATCTGTAAGTGCGGGCCTGTGGCAGCTCCTGGAGGAGAGGGCTTTGCCATGATTAAAACCCATCTTATTGCCGAGTCCAGGAAATGCTGTAGGCACTGGACCAGTGGCCCAGGTCTGGGTTTAGATGATAACATTTTCCTCATGGCCTCTTTCCAGATACCTAAGTTTCATAATGAACAAGCCATCCAAAATCCTGTTAGTAGGGAAATGAGTGGCGTAACTTTCCTAATTTTACATTTAGTCCGTTGGTCTTAAAACTTGTGTGCTGAATTGGTCGTTGCTGCTATTAACCTCTTTCTCAGGTTGGGATTAGATGAGTTTTCAAATGGGGGCTCTATTAGATAGTCTTGGATGTGTTTAGGTTTCTTTTACAGCCACGAAACCTCAAATGGCTTCACTTAACATGAGTTTTTTTCTTTTTTTAACTATAACCCTCTGAATAGGGTTTTTTAAAAAATCTGTAACCCCCTCTTCAGAGGCTAACACTTCTAACAGTTTGATATTTTTGTTCTCATTATTTCCTATGATGTATGTATATAATTTTTATTACTCTGATTAATATGGTATTTGTTTTTACCTACCATCAGATGTTATTTTTAAAGTCATTTTTGAAGATTAAGCAAATTCTCTGACTAGATGGAACAATTCTTCTATTGCTGGAGCTTCTGAAGTTTACAATTTCTCACTTTTGTTTTCCTTTTTTTGAGGGGGGGAAGTAGGTTCACTGCAACCTCCGCCTCCTGGATTCAAGCAATTCCCCCACCTTAGCCTCCTGAAGAGCTGGGATTACAGGCACCCACCACCATGCCCAGCTAATTTTTGTATTTTTTTTATAGAGATGGGGGTTTCACCATGTTGGCCAGGCTGGTCTCGAACTTTTGACCTCAGGTGATCCACCCATCTTGGCCTGCCAAAGTGCTGGGATTACAGGCTTGTGCCACTGCACCTGGACACAGTTTCTCACTTTTTCTATTACCCTTGATACTCAAACTCTTTCCAGTTCCTCCATGAGGCTTTGACATTATCCTAAGCTTTCTGAGGTCACCTCCCAAGAAAAACCCCTGCCCTGAAATCCTGGGCAATTCAGTGGCTTATCAGAGAATGTATTTTTTTTTTCCACCAAAGAAACATGGTCTTTCGCTGGAAAGAATGCTGGTGAGTAATTTTCTCTTGCTCCTTACAAATGTTCTGCCTCATTTAATCTCCTCAACACCCTGGGAGTCAGGTGCCACTTTCCCCATGTGACAGGCGATGAAGCTGAGCTCAGAGGGGTCACTGACTTTCTCATGGCCACGTGCAGTGTGAGCGGGATTTGCTCTCAGTTCCACCTTGGCTGAGTCCTGTCTTCTCACCAGCACTTCTTGACTGCCCTGGTCTGGGTGCCCCACTGCTATGCTCTGTGAGTTTGTGGTTAGTAGATGCCTTTCCTCGGGGCTCTCCTTTATCACTGCCTCATCCACGTGGAAGTTTTAGAAACCTTGGGCCAACTTAAAGAGCCGCTGGCTGACTGCTCCCTGCCAGGAGGGCAAAGCCCCTTTTCTGAGTTGAGATGGGCAATCAGGTAAAATGAATTCTGCACCCACCCAGTTGTCTAATTAATGACACATTATTTATGTAAGAGAAAACGCATCTTTTGGGGCTCAGCTCAGACTCCATATCTTTCTTCTTGGGCCTCCTAGATGAACCTAACTGGGGCAGGTAGGGGGAAATTGACATTTTAGAAGCCGGTTTTCATTCTGTGAGAAACTGTTCCAGTGCCTGTTTACCTGGGCTGCAACACACAGGCACGCGCGCGCACACACACACACACACACACACACACACACGCACACACACACGACATGAACCCCTGGGGTTGCTGCGATCTAGGAGGCCACAGTCCAGGGCAACAGCATTCAAAGCAGCCACCCATCTCAACATTGCAGCCGACTAGAGTGAAATCAGGGAACATGTTCTAGGTCCAGGCAAGGGGAAAATGTGCCAGCTCTCACCACAGTCGTTATTTACACAGGTTTTCTGCCTGTAATGCATTTCCCAATGCTGCGTTTCTCTGACGCTGGCTCCGCCTACACTCACAAAGCAAGATCAGAGGGAAAGTGGTGACTGGGAACTGTGACTCACGCCTATAATCCCAACACTTTGAGAGGCTGAGGCGGGAGGATGCCTTGAGGTCAGGAGTTTAAAACATAGCAAGACTCCATCTCTATAAGATATTTAAAAATTATCTGGAGATAGTGGTGTGCATCCGTAGTCTCAGCCACTTGAGAGACTGAGGTGGGAGGATCCCTTTAACTGGGGAGGTTGAGGCTGCAGTGAGCCACGATTACGCCATTGCACTGCAGCCTGGGTGACAGAGTGAAACCCTGTCTATATTTAATAAAGGAAAAAGGAAAACAGAGCCTTGGACATGGTTTGACCTAGTTCACAACTATCTGTTTGGCACATTCATCCTAAGGACCCACAACCAGGGGACATTGAACTGAGAACTCATGAGGGTTGGACAGAGATCACCCAGCCTCTGCTGCTTTACTGTGAATAGAAATTGCATTACTAGATTATGCTCCAGGCATTGTAACAAGCACTTGCGGATATGAACTCATTTAATCCTCACTGATGTCCACATCTTGGTTTTTTTTTTAAATTGCGTTTTAGGTTTTGGGGTACATGTGAAGAACATGCAAGATAGTTGCATAGGTACACACGTGGCAGTGTGATTTGCTGCCTTCCTCCCCTTCACCTATATCTGGCATTTCTCCCCATGCTATCTGTCCCCAACTTCTCACCCCCCGCTGTCCCTCCCCTATTTCCCCCAACAGATGAACATAGACGCAAAAATATTCAATAAAATACTGGCAAGCCAATTGTAACAGCACATCAAAAAGCTTATCCACCATGATCAAGTAGGATTCATCCCAGGGATGCAAGGTTGGTTCAACATACGCAAGTCTATAAACATAATTCACCACATAAACAGAACCAAAGACCAAAACTACATGATTATCTCAATTGATGCAGAGAAGACCTTTGACAAAATTCAACAGCCCTTTATGCTAAAAACCCTCAATAAACTAGGTATTGACGGAACATATTTCAAAATAATAAAAGCTATTTACGACAAACGAACAGCCAATATCATACTGAATGGGCAAAAACTGGAAGCATTCCCTTTCAAATCTGGCACTAGACAAGGATGTCCTCTCTCACCACTCCTATTCAATATAGTGCTGAAAGTTCTAGCCAGAGCAATCAGGCAAGAAAAAGACATAAAGCGTATTCAGATAGGATAGGAAAGGAGGAAGCCAAATTGTCTCTATTTGCAGACGACATGGTTGTATACCTAGAAGATCCCATTGTCTCAGCTCAAAATCTCCTGAAACAGATAAGCAACCTCAGCAAAGTCTCAGAATACAAAATCAATGTGCAAAAATCACAAGCATTCCTATACACCAATAACAGACTTAAAGAGAGCCAAATAAAGAATGAACTGCCATTCACAATTGCTACAAAGAGAATAAAATACCTAGGAATACGACTAACAGGGAATGTAAAGGAACTCTTCAAGTTTAACTACAAACCACTGCTCAACGAAATAAGAGAGGACACAAACAGATGGAGAAACATTCCATGTTCATGGTTAGGAAGAATCAATATCATGAAAATGGCCATACTGCCCAAAGTAATTTACAGATTCAATGCTGTCCCCTTCAAGCTACCAATGACCTTCTTCACAGAACTGGAAAAAACACCTTAAACTTCATATAGAGAAGTTTAAGAGAGAGCTTAAGAGAGCCTGCAGAGGCTCAAGAGAGCCTGCAGAGCCAAGTCAATTCTAAACAAAAAGAACAAAATGGGAGACATCACACTACTGGACTTCAAACTATACTACAAGGCTATAGTAATCAAAACAGCCTGGTACTGGTACCAAAACAGAGATGTAGACCAATGGAACAGAACAGAGGCCTCAGAGGCAACACAACATATCTACAACCATCCAATCTTTGACAAACCTGAGAAAAACAAGCAATGGGGAAAGGATTCCCTGTTTAATAAACGGTGTTGGGAAAACTGGCTAGGCATGTGCAGAAAGCAGAGACTGGACCCCTTCCTGGCACCTTACACTTAAATTAACTCCAGATGGATTAAAAACTTAAACATAAGACCTAACACCATAAAAGCCCTAGAAGAAAATTTAGGCAAACATTTCAGGACATAGGCAGAGGCAAGGACTTCATGACCAAAACACCAAAAGCATTGGCAACAAAAGCCAAAATAGACAAATGGGACCTAATCAAACTCCACAGCTTCTGCACAGCAAAGAAACAGTCATTAGAGTGAATTGGCAACCAAAAGAATGGGAAAAAGTTTTTGCAATTTACGCATCTGACAAAGGGTTGATATCCAGAATTTACAAAGAACTAAAACAGATTTACAAGAAAAAAACAAACAAGCCTATTCAAAAGTGGGCAAAGGATATGAACAGACACTTTACAAAGGAAGACCTACATGAGGCCAACAAACATATGAAAAAATGGTCATCATCTCTGGTCAATAGAGAAATGCGAATCAAAACTACATTGAGATACCATCTCATGCCAGTTAGAATGGCGATCATTAAAAATTCTGGAGACAACACATTCTGGAGAGGATGTGGAGAAATAGGAACACTTTTACACTGTTGGTGGGAGTGTAAATTAGTTCAACCATTGTGGAAGATAGTGCGGCAATTCCTCAGGGACCTAGAAATAGAAATTCCATTTGACCCAGCAATCCCATTACTGGGTATATATCCAGAGGATTATAAATCGTTCTACTATAAGGACACATACACACGAATGTTCATTGCAGTACAGTTTACAATAGCAAAGACCTGGAACCAACCCAAATGCCCATCGATGATAGACTGGACAGGGCAAATGTGGCACATATACACCATGGAATATTATGCAGCCATCACAAACGATGAGTTCGTGTCCTTTGTAGGGACATGGATGAACCTGGAAACCATCGTTCTCAGCAAACTGTCACAAGAACAGATAATCAAACACTGCATGTTTTCACTCATAGGCGGGTGTTGAACAATGAGTACACATGGACACAGGGAGGGGAGCACTACACACTGGGGTCTGTTGGGGGGAAATAGGGGAGGGACAGTGGAGGGTGGAGAGTTGGGGAGAGATAGCATGGGTAGAAATGCCAGATATAGGTGAAGGGGAGGAAGGCAGCAAATCACACTGCCACATGTGTACCTATGCAATAATCTTGCATGTTCTTCACATGTTCCCCAAAACCTAAAATGCCATTTAAAAAAAAGATTAAAGAAAAAGTATCAAATAGTAGTTGCTTGGTCTTATGTTGTGTTTCACTACCTTGCCAGTTCTTGTAGCAATGTCACAACATTTTGAATACTGCAAACTATGCTGTATTCCCTAAAAGTTGTAGTTTAATTGCCACTTTACTACTCTTCTTTTTATAAATATCTTGGGTGGTTTTTTCCACATGAGTTTTAGCATCATTTGGTCAAATTAAAATAATTACAAGGAATGTTCATTTATGCTCTTAGTAAACTAATAAATTGAAGATAAATTATGTATTTTTTCATTTCCTTGTGTAATAATTCTTTTAAATAAAATAAATGCATGTTCATTTATAATGTTTCTGTAATTGCTGTGAATAAGATTATTTTCTTTTACTGTATGTTCTATAAGATTATTATCTATATGAAATTACAATCTCTACAGAGGGTGTAATTCTGTATTAGCAAAAACTGATATATAGTTTATCTATAAATATGTTTATATCCGTGTGTGTGTGTATATATATATATATATATATATGTTCCAATCTTATAGAACATACAGTAATATATGTAATTTCATATAGACAATAATCTTAAAGAACATACAGTAATATATATATATATATATATTAGGTTCATGCAAAAGTAATTGCAGTTGTTGCCATTGAAAATAAGTGCAAAAACTGCAATTACTTTTACACCAACATAATATATCTCTCGATATTTTCATGCATATATATATATATATACTTTTGTATATATACACATGTCCATGTTGTTTTAAATATATGTGTATGTGTGTGTGAAAGGATATATATATATAATATATATAGTTATATAGGGAGGTGTTTGTGTATTTCACATAACCACTTTAATATTTTATTTATATTAATTTCTACAGTATTATATTTTTAGCTCATTATTTTGACTTCTTTAAATAGTAATATGATCTTTATATAATCTTTCAATAATCTTTCATTTATTTTCCTCTATGTCTGAATTCTTCTTTCCTTCAATGTCCAAAAGCTATCAAATAATATCACATTACAGAATTAATAGAAAAAAACTGTTTTATTTATCCTGATGTTAATGTAAATGCTTCTTGGTTTCAAAATGATGCTAGCTTTCTGTTTGATCACACATATTTATCTTATTTAGTAATAGATTCATAATTTTCAGTTTCCTATTTAGAAATTGACTCCAAGCGTATTATCTAGTTTAAGTTTTTTGGGCTTGGTTTAAAAGAATTTGGTATCTAGCTTGTGTTTCCTTTTTAAAGAAAATTGAGACGTTTTATGTATTTTGTTTTTTACTTAGGATGTGTATTAGACCATAGCATAAATTTACTGTTCTAGAATATTTTTGGTGTATTTTTTGATAAGTTTAAATTTTCTTTTATAGTTATTTATATACTAGCATTTTCTTTCTTTTAAGCATTGTTGGTCAGTTGTTTTCTGAGAAAAATTCATTTTAATTAGATTTTATAATTTGTAGACATATAATTGAACAAAGCAATCTATTTTTGTCTTAGTTTTGGCTGATATAACAAAATACCATAGGCTGTGTAACTTAGGGAAAACACAAATTTCTTTCTTTTAGTTCTGAAGAATTTATTTTCTTATCGTTCATACGATCTTGTGGGATCTTGAATTCCAACATCAATACATCAACAAACTTGATGTCTGGTGTTAGTTGTCTGATGTTTGTCGTCTAGTTCTCTGGTTTATAGACTACTCCTTCTACTTGTGTCCTCATTGGATGGAAGGACAAAGAATCTCTCTGGGGTTTCTTTTAGAAGGGAACTAATTCCATTAAGTAAGGCACTGCTCCCATCACCTAATCACCTCGTAAAGGCCCCACCTCCTAATAACATCATCTTGGGGATTAGGATATCATAATACAAATTTTTGCGGGGGGGGGGAACACACATTTAGACCCTAGCAATCTCTATCATTCTCTCTCCCTCCAGGACTCCCTCTCTCTCTCAACATTTTTCTATTTGTTGCTATATACCCTAGCAGCTAATTTTCACGTTTTATATCTTTTGCCTTCATTATTTTACTTTATCCCCCTCAACCCAAATTACCTGCCTTGTGCATTTATTAGTTAATTTTTGAATGATTTCCTTTTGTCTGTTTCAGTACGTTTCATTTACTCTCTCAAAATGTTTGAGAAAATGCTTTAGGGAAGCCTAGTTACTTTTTTTCACCTCTCTAGCTGGTATGCCATCAAGAAAAAATGTAAAAATAAAAATGTGGATGAAATAACAACATAGCAACTTGAATGTAGTTAAAAGTTTATTATACAATATACCAGGATCTCTTGTCCCAGTTCTGATATGCACTTACATCCCAGTCACATGCATGCACAACAGGTAGACAGTGGCTGACCTCTTGGAGAGTGTGGGCCAAATCTTGTAGTAGGCTTATATCATCACCTAATAGATATGAAGTTAAGTATTTTTTTTTTAATTAAGGGAATCCATGTCTATTGTGAGACAGAAGGAGTGGTAGACATTTCCGTGATGCTTGACTTTTTCCTAGTGACTCCAACGCTAATTAACATGGCCCTCTGGCTATTAGGACCTACTTGTTTTTGCAAACCAGACACATGCCTCTTCCTCTTGTGAGAGGAGAATTGGCCTTTGTACTTCAGAGAGGTACCAGGAGGGTTGACTTCAGTACTTCACGTTTCTGGCAAATGCTATGGGCGCTGGAGTCCAGGTACATGTCTAGTTTTGGCTAGGAACAGTTTAGAGCTGAGTCTGCCCTGGAAATGCCATCCAGTAAAAAGGAGCTTCCTTTCCCACTTCACCAGGGCAGGTCAAACCCAATGTTAGGTGAATGCAAGAGTATGAAGTTCCTGCTACTTTGATTAGGTTCTGGACAAATGTAGATTGTTCCAGCTCCCGACTTTCCTGTGGTATGGACTGCAGCAGAGACCTCTGTGGTAACTGTGGCAGTTCAACTTTATCTGCCCATCTTTTTCTTTTTACTACTTTACAGGTGTTGTTGCGGAGAACCCTTCCCAGTAAACCTCCTACATAGATATTTCTGTCACAGAGTCTGTTTCTTGGGGAACAACATAAGTCAGGTACACACTGGAAATACTCAGGAGCTTTTTACTAACACTTGGCCACAACCCCAAACATTATGATTTAATTGGTCTAAGATGATGCCTAAGTATTTTAAACACTCTCTAGATAACTCTAACGTGCAGCTAGGGGTGAAAACCACTGTCTTAACTTGTTGAGCTTAATAATGAAGCATATGGTGTGGTAGTAAACTAGTAATATATCAGGGCAGTAATGCTCAACCTAATCTCCATGAGGCGGCCATACTTGCAGCCCCTGTATCAACCACTACTATTGTATCTATTTTCTTTGATGAACTATGCACTATGAAGACAGTATAATTTTTTTTTTCTCAGAAGACTACAAAGTGGGTCAGAAGAAGACACTAATGCAATTAACTTCAAGGCTGCATTAGACCTTAGGCATAATATTTTATCATTATTCCATTTTCCATCTCAAATTATGCCTATCTGCATTGTTTAATATAGCTTGCCAGAGATTATGCAATTAGCCCAAATAATTACAACATGAACAATGCCCCAAATTTGAACACTCTGTATGAAACCTCTTCAATTATTAATTTTCCAGAGAGAAATTAGAGAAGAAAAATGAAATTTTATAAAATCAAAAATCCAAAGAAATAAAAGATAGACATATTTGCCCCTCCAAATTTGATATTTTTGTAGTTCTCAGAGTGATCTGCTGCAAAAGCCTGTGTAAAGCTGGGTTTCTTCTTCAATATCTATGGCCAATTTACACTTGAAATGAGTCCCTTAACACCATTCCCAAAGTTGAAATAATCCAGCATTGTATCTCTCATTTGTCTCACTTTTACATAGTAGCAGAGTGCCAGACCCACATTCAGAAAACTTCGAAATCAGGAATATAAATCTAATTACAGAGATGTCCTCCTGAGAAATATTACATTCCTAGAACCTGGGACTTTGTATGTTATAAGTCTCCAATATTTTTAGCAATGAGACAATAGAAGACACGGTGTTGTAAAACAAGTACACAGCAAAAAGAAAAAGCAGGAGACATGAAAAGTGTTATGTAATTTTTGTTTTAATTTTTATGTCTGTTTTTAAAAAACAATTGCTGATGAGCTTGAATATTTTCTTTATAGATTAATCATCTGAAATAGTTATGTGATTGCCCAAGACCTGAAGAACATAATTTACACTTAGAGTGGACTTAGGTTCCTTATAAATCTAGGGAATTGAAAAACCTTGCCAATTGTTTGGCTTGTGGTGTAGAAAATAGTACTAGATTTCAATATGAAATTAGTCTGCTCCAAAAATTTTCTGTAAAGAAAAAAAGAATGGTGGTATGGACTAGCCTAGAAGCCTTTATTATATACAGTAAGAAAAATTGAATACAAATATGTGAAAACAAAATTACATGCACTCTTTATAAAGATTTGAATATCCTCAAATACATATATGCTCTAAATGCAAACAGTCAAGGCCTACCGCTATAAGTTACTCACTAGTAATAATGAAGTAGGAAGCACAATTAGTCGTCAGTTGCTTCTGCTTTTTTGTATGTAATTGATTCCCTTCTCTGCCTTGCTCAACCTTGTTCTATTATATTTATAAATCTTCTTGTCTTTTGTGCCTTCTCCAGACATTTTCAGTTGACACTCCCCTGAAAACAATTTTCTCAGACAGGAAACATTAGAAAACAACTGAATCTAACAAACAGGATTTGAAATTGGTTTTACCATTATAGGCCATCGTCTAATTTTTCCAGAAAAGACCCTAGACAACTTTGGATACACTGAGAAATAACTTTCCCTTGTCCTACCCAAGCTAAGCTGGTATCAATTCCTACCTTGTTTTCTGAAAGTCAGCTCGATTCCCTACAGGTTACGGATATCTTTGACACCTTCTTTTGGATGGTTGAATTATTGATCTCTGTATGATAGGTGCTAAAAATGTTGGATGGGATTCCGATGACTGTGCCTTATCTAACAATTTGAAACTTCTTGGCTACAACTAACTCCAATGTACCACACTCAAACAGACAATATAATTTTGGCTAGCTCAACCTGTGAGATTCCATAGCCTCAGTTCAGATTTAAAGGTTGGTTACTGCTACTATAAAATATATCTTCCTGCCTTGCAAAACATACACACATAAATACACACACATTAATCTTGATTTTTATGCAGTGATGCTTTTTTTTAAATAAATGGCAGAACAGGGAACAAGTTTTAATGAGAGAGATTTATGTGAGGCGGTACAAGCAGTGTAGATTCATTTCAGTATTTTGAATGACTGTATACTATCCCATTATATGCATATTTATAAGATACTTGAACATTCTTCTATTAATGGCCATTTATCTTTTTTCAGCTTTTCAGGAACAATACTGAAATGAACATCCTGTTACTTATACCTTTGTTATATCTCAGTTGGAAGGCTGAAGACATATATAAATATAAATAGGAATAGAAATACAAATGTATATGTATAAATCGTCAGATTGCTTTATAAAGGTTTGTAATCCTTCACATCTTTACTATTATTGGGTACTTTTCAAAAAAATATTATCTGTCTAATGGGTGTATAATAGTATCTGACTGATATTTTAATTTAGATTCCTTAATTGCAATGATAATTGGATTATTCCTCAAGTATCTACTGGTCATTTACTTTTTTTGTAAATTGTCTACTAAGAATTTGTGTCCATTTTCCTCTTGGATTGTTTATCTTTTACATATCAATGTGTAAGAGTTCTCATAGCAGTATATTCTACTGTTACACATATTAATTAACATTTTTGATTTTTTATTATTTTTATTTTTAAAATTCTTGTGGGTACCTAGTAGGTACTTATATTTATGGGGTAAATGAGATGTTTTGATACAATCAATGTGAAATAATCGTATCATAGGAAATGAAATATCCATCTCCTTGAGCATTTATCCGTTGAGTTACAAACAAATCAATTCCCCTCTTTAAGTTATTTTAAAATGTACAATTAAGTTGTTATTGACTTTAGTCATCTTATTGTGCTATCTAATAATAGGTCTTATTCATTCTTGAGAGCTTGTTTGGAGGTTTTAGCTCCAAACAAGGTTTTGGGGAGTACAGCTACTCATATACCGTTGACCAAAGACTAGTACTCCTCTGTGGAGGATGGTTGTCCTCTTTGACCAAGTGCGCAGCCTCGGGAGGGATGCACATGGAGTGGTGAGTGAGAAAGGGGACTTCCACCTAGCCAGCCAGATCAGCTGAATCAACCCTGGTGATCAATGGAGTGACAGATGGCACAGCCAGATAACCTCACATCCAATTCATTTTATTCTTCTATACCCATTAACCATTCCCTCCCTCCCCCAAATCCCCACTACATTTCCTATGTCTATAAGTTGATTGTTTTAATTTTTAGATCTCACTTATAAGTGAGAATATGTGAGGTTTGTCTTTCTGTGACTGCCTTATTTCACTTAACATAATGATCTCCAGTTCCATTCATGTTGTTGAAAATGACTTGATCTCATTATATTTTATGCCTGAATAGCATTCCACTGTGTATATATACCACATTTTCTTTACTTATTCTTCGGCTAATGGACAGTTAGACTGCTTACAAATCTTAACTATTGTAAACAGTCTGCAACAAACATGGGAGTGCAGATATCACTTCAATACACTGATTTCCTTTCTTTTGGGTATATACTCATCAGTGGGATTGTTGGATCACATAGTAGCTCAATTTGTAGTTATTTGAGGAACCTCCAAAATATTCTCCATAGTGGTTGTACTAATTGCTATTCCCACCAACAGTGTACAAGGCATACCTTTTCTCCACATCCTTGCCAGCATTTGTTATTGCTTGTCTTTTGGATATAAGTCATTTTGACTGGAGTGAGATAATATCTCATCGTAGTTTTGATTCACATTTCTCTGATGATAATTGATGTTGAGCACCTTTTGTATGCTCGTTTGCATTTTGCATGAGTTCATTTGAGAAAAGTCTATTCAAATACTTCCCCATTTTTGATTGGATTATTAGACTGAGTTGCTTGAGCTCCTTATACATTCTGGTTATTAATTCTTTTTCAGATAGGTAGTTTGAAAATATTTTCTCTCATTCTGTGGGTTGCCTCTTCACTTTGTTGATTGCTCTCTTTGCTGTGCAGAAGCTTTTTAGCTTGATATAATTCCATCTGTCCATTTTTATTTTGATTGCCTGTGCTTGTGGGGTTTTACTAAAGAACTCTTGGTGCAGAAAAATGTCCTGGAGATTTTCCCCAGAGTTTTCTTGTAGTTTTATGGTTTGAAGTCTTACATTTATGTCTTTAATCCATTTTGGTTTTATTTTTGTATAAGGTGACAGATGGGGTCTAAATAACTTCTTCATATGGATATTCCATTTTCCCAGAACCATTTGTTGCAGACACTTTCTTCCCAAGTATATGTTTTCATACTTCTGCAAAAATGAATTCACTGTTGGTGTGTGGATTTGTTTCTGGGTTTGCTATTCTGTTCCTTTGGTTTAAATGTCTGTTATTATGACAGTATCATGCTATTTTGGTTACTATAGCTTTGTAGTATAATTTGAAGTCAGGTTATGTGATTCCCTGAGATTTGTTTCTTTAGTTTAGGATAACATTGGCTATTCTGGGTCTTTGGTGGTTCCATATAAATTTTAGAATTGTTTTACTTATTTACATGAAAAATGTCATTAGTATTTCAATAGGGATTGAATTGAATCTGTAGAATGCTTGGGTAATTTGGACATTTTAACAATACCCATCTTTGCAATACATGAACATGAATTATTTTCCAATTTTGTGGTGTCCCCTTCAATTTATTTTATTAAAGTTTAATTGTTTTAATTAATAAACGGTCTTTATTCACTTATTTGGTAGAATTAATTCCTCGGTGTTTAATTTTATGTGTGGCTATTATAAATGGGATTATTTTTAAAATTTCTTTTTCACATTGTTTTCTGTTGGCTTGTAAAAGTAGTACCAATTTGTGAATGCTGATTTCATATACTGCAACTTTACTGAAATTGCTTATCAAGTCTACTAGCTATTTTGTGGAGTCTTTAGGTTTTTCCAAATATAAGACCATATCATCTTCCAACAAAGATAATTTCACTCCCTCTTTTAAAGGTTCAATGCCCTTTCTATGTTTCTCTTGTCTGATTGCTCACCTTCCCATACTATGTTGAATAACAGTGCTGCCAGTAGGTGCCTTTGTCATGTTCCAGATCTTAAAGGAAAGGCTTTTGTTTTTTCTCCATTTGGTATGATGCTAGTTGTGGGTCTGTCCTATATGGCTTTTATTATGTTGAGCTATTTTCATTCTCTACTCAGTTTTTAAGGCTTCTTTTTTTTAGCATGAAGTAATGTTGAATTTTATTAAATGCTTCTTCAGCATTAATTGAAGTGATCATATGATTTGTATCCTTCATTCCATTGATAAGGTGCATTACATTGATTGAGTTGCATATGTTGAACCACCCATGTGTCACAGGGATAAATCCCACTTGGTCATGATGAACAATCTTTCTAACATACTATTGTTTTTGTTTGTTAGTAATTTTTTTTTAAAGATTTTGATATTAATATTATCAGAGATACTGGCCTGTGGTTTTCTTTCCTTCTTTTTTTTTTTCTTTTTTTGATGTGTCTTTGGTTTTGGTATCAGAGTAATACTGGCTTCATCAGGTATATTTGGAAGTTTTCCCTGCTTTATTTTTCAGAAGAGTTTGCGTAGGGTTGGTATTAGTTCTTCTTTAAATAGTTGGTAGAATTCAGCCATAAAGACCTCAGGTCCCAGACTTTTTTTAGTGGGAGACATTTTAATATGGCTTTGATCTCATTACTTGTTATTGGTTTGTTCGAATTCTAGAGTTCCTCCCAGTTCATTTTTGACAGGTTGTATGTATGTAGAAATTTGTTCATTTATTCCAGATTTTCCAATTTATTGACATATAGTTTCTCATAGCAGCCACTAATAATCTTCTATATTTCTGCAGTATTAATTGTAATGTCTCCTTTTTCATTTCTGATTTTATTTATTTTGATCTTCTCTCTTTTTTTGTTTGGCTGAGGTTTTCTAAATTTTGTTTAACTTTTCAAAAAGTCAACATTTTGTTTCATTGATCTTTTATATTGTTTTCTTTGCTTCCATTTTATTTATTTCTTGCTTGATCTCTATTACTTATTTTCTTCTACTAATTTAGAGTTTGCTTTGCTCTTGCTTTTCTAGTTCTTGAAGCTGCATCATTAGATTGTTTATTTGAAATTTTCCCTATCTTTTGACATAGGCACCTACATCTATCAACTTCCATGTTAGTTCTTTTGTGTATTCTATAGATTTTGGTATGTTGTGCCTCATTATCATTTGTTTCCAGACATTTTTCAATTCCCTTCTTAATTTCTTCATTGACCCACTGGTAATTCAGAAGCATATCATGTAATTCATACATAGCTGTATTGTTCCAAAAATTCCACTTCTTATTAGTTTTTACTTTTATTCCATTATATTGAGAGAAGATGCTTAATATTATTTCAATTTGTTAAATGTATTAAGACTTGTTTTTTGACCTAAATATGGTCTATTCTTCAGAATGATCCATGTGTTGAGAAAAATAACGTGTGTTCTGTAGCTCTTGGATGAAATGTTCTGTAAATATCTGTAAAATTTATTTGGTCTATAGTGCAGATTAAGTCTGGTGTTTCATTATTGATTTTCTGTCTGCAAGATTCATCTAATGCTGAAAGTGGGGTGTTGAAGTCTCTAGCTGTTATTGTTTTTGAGGCCTATCTGTCTTTTTAGCTTTAATGATATTTACTTTATATATGGGTGCTCCTGTGTTTGGTGCATATATATTTAAAATTTTTATATCCTCTTGCTTAATTGACACCCTTATCATTATATAGTGCTGCTCTTTGTCTTTTCTTGTAGTTTTTATCTTGAAATCTATTTTTTATTTGTATTTAAGTATAGTGACTCCTGCTCCTTTTTAGTTTCCATTGGCATGGAATATCTTTTTTCATCCCCTTCTTTTTAGTCTTTATAGATGAAGTGTCTTTATTGTAGGAAACAGATCAATTGGTCATTTCTTTCCTATCCATTCAACCAGTGTGTCTTTTGATTGGAGAGTTTAGTTCATTTGCATTCAGTGTTATTATTAATAGGTAAAGACTTACTCTTGACATTTTGTTATCTACCTTCTGGTTGTTTATTATCTCCTCTTGCTTCTTTATTTCTTTTCTGTCTTCCTCTAGTGAAAGTTATTTTCTGTGTTGATAAATTTGGCTTCTTGCTTTTTAATTTTTGTGTAAGCATTATATGCTTTTTGGTTTGAGGTTACCAAGAGGTATGCAAATATTATCTAATAAAGTATTTAACCCAATAACAACTTAAGACTGTTTGCAAAATCAAATAAACAAGCAAATAGAAAACTAACAGAAACTCAACACCTTAATTTCTTCCCCCTAGTTTTTAAATTTTCATTCCCCCATTTTTACCTTATTGTACTGGTTGTGTCTTGAAAAGATATTGTCAATATTATTTTTCATGGGTTCATCCTTTAGTCTTTATACACAGGATAAAAGTAGTATACACACCACAGCTTTAATGTGATAACATTCTGAGGTTTTCCTATGTACTTACTATTACCAGTGAGTTTTATAACTTCAAGTGATTGTTTATTGCTCATTAATGTCCTTTTTTTTCTAATTGAATTACTTTCTTAAGCACTTCTTGTAGGATAGATCTAGCATTGATGAAATCCCTCAGCTTTTGAATTTCTGGGAAGGTCTTTTATTTCTCCTTGATGTTTGAACAATATTTTCCCCAGAAATGCTGTTCTAAGGTAAAAATGATTTTCCTTCTATACTTATAAATATGTCATGTCACTCTATTGTGGCCTATAAGGTTTCCAGAGAAAAGTCTGCTGACAGATGTATTGAAGCTCCATTGCATCTTATTTGTGTTTTTTATTCCTTTTTCTCTTGCTGTGTTTAGGATCCTTTATTTATCCTAGACCTTTATGAGTTTATTAAATGCCTTGAGTTCATCTCCTTTGGGTTAAATCTGCTTGGTGTTCCATAACCTTCTTCTAGTTGGATATTGATTTCTTTCTCTAGGTTTGTGATGTTCCCTGAATTAGTTCATTTTCACATTGCTATAAGAAACTGACTGATACTGGGAAATTTATAAAAGAAAGAAGTTTAATTTCCTCACAGTTCTGCATGACTGGGGAGGCCTCAGGAAACTCATAGTCATGGCAGAAGGCAAAGGAGAAACAAGGCACCTTCTTTGCAAGGCAGCAGGAAGAAGTGCCGAGTAAAGGGGAAAAACCCTTAAAAAACCATCAGATCTGTTGAGAACTCACTATCACAAAAACAGCATAGGAGAAACTGACTCCACATTCAATAACCTCCTCCTGGTCTCTTCCTTGACATGTGGGAATCATGGGGATTTTAATTTAAGATGGTATTTGGGTGGGACACAAGGCCTACTCATATCACTTGTTATTATCCCTTTGAATGGTCTTTCTACCCCTATCTCTTACTCTACTTCCTTTTTAATGCCAGTAACTCATAGATTAGTCCTTTTGAGGTTATTTTATAGATTCGGTAGGCATGCTTCATTGTTTTTTATTCTTTTCTCTTTTATTTCTTCTGTGTATTTTAAAATAACCTATCTTAAAGTTCACTGATCCTTCTACTTTCTCTATATGAATTTTTTAGTAGTGGATGTGAACATGTAGCATTTTACTCCATTTTGTGTTGCTATAAAGGTAATGCCTAAAGCTGAGTAATTTATAAAGAAAAGAGGTTTATTTGACTCACAGTTCTGCAGGATGCACAAGATACATGGTGTCAGCATGTACTTCCAGTGCAGGCATCAGGAATCTTTTAATCATAGTGGAAGATGAAGGGAAACCAGCATATTACATCACGAGAGATGGAGCAAGAGACGAGGAAGGTGCCATCCTCTTTTTAACAACCAGCCTTCACATAACTAAAAGGTTGACATCCCACTCATTACCAAAGGGATGACATCAAGCCATTCATGAGGAATAGGCCCTCATGACCCAAACACCTCCCACTTGGCCTCACTTCCAACATTGTGGACAATAAATCTGCATTTTAACATGAAATATCAAGGGGGCAAACATCTAAACTGTATCAAGTAGAAAACTGAAAAAGAAAACATAATACAAGTGGATGTTATGTAGTGACTATAGCTACCGGACAGCCTCACTTGGTTGTTATTATGTGTAATCCATCATTATTTGGGAACTTTCAGAAATAACTGAGGTTCTCTTTGGTTGAAAGGACTGAGTTCCTTGTTCATGTATTGGTAGAATACTAAGCCAATATTTATTTGAGTAGCATGGTAATAACAAAAATCAACAATTACAAAGTGTTTTTTATTTGTCAGGAAATGTGCTAAATGCCTTTTATTTACTTGTGTTAACTTATTTAATCCTCTCACTCTGTAAGTTGTTACTATTGCTGCTTGCTATTTAACAGGTGAGAAAATTGAGATGTAAATGGTTAAATGACTAGTCAAATGTCACAAATCTTCGAAGCCTACATACTCCTAATCTCTACATCCTTTATTACATGCAGAAGAACTGGGCACTTCACACTGGGAAAATACTGAGGCCCATGACAAAACCGGGTTGTCAACAAATAAGCTGTGAAAAGAGTTTAAAAAACACAGGAATGTCTACTAAAAAGAAAAAAAAGCACATTAGTAGGGAAAAAGTTGTCAACAAGTTAATCAGAGGCTTTCTGGCTTTCACCAGAAGTGAATCACAGACCACTTATGTGGTCAGGTGATGACAGATTTGTGTGACATATTTTAAACATAACTGCAAATGTTTTTGAAGACACACCTATATGGTTATTTACCAAAGGATTTGCCTTGCCAGTTCACTCTTTTAGCTCAAGATGGTAAACTGGACCACTGAATAAACTCTTGTTTCATCCGATAAGCACATAATATATTCCCCAAAGGGAAAAATAAAAGATTTTAAAAGCAACAAGAGAAAAAAAACAAAAACCATTCAATGGAGATCTAATACATCTGGTGGGAGACTTCTCAATGTAAATCTTATAGACCAGGAGTGAATGGCATCACATATTTAAAGTGGAATTTTTAAAATTTTTTAAATGGAAAAATTAATTTTATTTTAGAATATGAATAACAAGTGAAAATATTCTTCAAATTTGAAGGAGAAATAGACTTTCCCAAACAAAAGCTGAGTGGTTTCATCAACACCAGACCTATGCTACAGGAAATGCCCAACAGAGATCTACAATCTGAAAGAGAACAATGTTAATGAGCAATAAAAAATCATCTGAAGGTACAAAACCCACTGGTACTAATAAATACCCCAAAAGCACAAGTAACCAGAACAAACATAGACACATGGGATCACATCAAGTTAAAAAGTTTCTGTACAATAAAGGAACTAATCAGCAAAATAATTAGACAATCCAGAGAATGGGACATAGAGCTATGATATAATCCAGAAATCCCACTGCTGGTTATATAGCCCAAAGGAAGGAAAGTGATACTTGCACTCGCATGTTTACTGCAGCACTATTCACAATAGTCTACACTTGAAAGCAACCTATGTGTTTATCGGTAGATGGATGGATAAAGAAAGCGTGGTAAATATACACAATAGGGCCAGGTGTGGTGGCTCACGCCTGTAATCTCAGCACTTTGGGAGGCCAAGGAGGGTGGATCACAAGGTCAACAGATCGAGACCATCCTGGTCAACATGGCGAAACCCCATCTCTACTAAAAATACAAAAAATTAGCTGGGTGCGGTGGTGCGTGCCTGTAATCCCAGCTACTCAGGAGGCTGAGGCAGGAGAATTGCCTGAACCCAGGAGGCGGAGGTTGCGGTGAGCCGAGGTCACGCCATTGCACTCCAGCCTGGGTAACAAGAGTGAAACTCCGTCTCAAAAAAAAAAAAGAACACATTTATTATCTTACAGTTTCTATGGATCAGGGGTTCAGGGATGCCAGAGCTGGGTCTTCTCCTGACCCAGGGTCTCACAAGGCTTCCATCAAGGTATCAGCCAAGTCTTGGGTCTCATTGTCAAAACCTCATCAAGCTGGGAGGCCAAACTGAGGTGTCAGGTGTCCAAGTTGCCAATTAAGCAATAAGCCATCAGCCAGGTGCACTGGGCTGACACCTGTAATCCAAGTGCTTTGAGAGGCCAAGGCAGGAGGATCACTTCAGCCCAGGAGTTTGAGACCAGCCTGGATGACATAGTGAGATGTCTCTAAAAAAAAGAAACCAAAAAATTAGCTGCGCATGGTGGTGCATACCTGTAGTCCTAGCTACTCAGGGAGAGGAACACTTGAGCCCGTGTGGTTGAGGCTGCAGTGAACTATAAGACCCTGTCTCAAAAAAGAAAGAAAGAAAGAAAGAAAGAAAGCATTAAGTTGGCCAGGCGCAGTGGTTCATGCCTGTAATCCCAGCACTTTGGGAGGCCGAGGCAGGCAGATCACGAGGTCAAGAGATCAAGATCATCCTGGCCAACATGGTGAAACCTTGTCTTTACTAAAAATACAAATTAGCTGGGCACAGTGACACACACTTGCAGTCCCAGGTACTCGGGAGGCTAAGACAGGAGAATCGCTTGAACCCGGGAGGCAGAGATTGTGGTGAGCTGAGATCGTGCCACTGCACTCCAGCCTGGTGACAGAATGAGAATCCATCTCAAAAAAAAAAAAAGGCAATAAGCCAAAATGGAAAGAGATGAGGCTGTATCACTTGACTGTGATGGTGTAAGCGCTAGGAGTGGAAAAGTACCAGGTATGAAATCAGAGTGGTACACAGTGGGTTCAAGGTTTCCCCTCCTCCCATCCCCAGAAGGAGGCATTGGCAGAAGCCCCAAAGAAGATCTCTGCCCAAGGCCCCAGATAAAAAGACCCAGGGTCAAAGGTGCTACCTGGCTAGGAAAGTGAGTATGTTCAAGAGCGTGGCTGGCCAGGGCCATGGGAGTCCCTGACTCCAACTCCCTTCAGAGACTGCAGTGCACAGGCTGGGCACCGAGTCTGGTGTGGGGAGGACAACTTTCCCCAAGGCCTGCCAGGAAAAGCCTTTGTCATTGCCCATGGTCTGGCAGGCCTGAAGAATCTCACCTAGGTTTTCAAGCAGGACCCGTACTCCCCACACATCTGAAAGCCGAGCTTCTAGAGGAGGGATCCACTTCCAAGGTCACTCACTGGTTGCTGGCAAAATTCAGTTTCTGGAGGGATGCTGGGCTCGGGCTTCAGGTCCTCGCTGACTCTTGGTCAGAAGCCGCCATTGGTTCCTGGCCACATGGGCTTCTGCCACAGGATGGCTTGCTTCACAGAGGCCTGCAAGCTGAGAAAGCAATAGAGAGTGCGTGCTAGCAAGATGGAAGCCACAGCCTTATACAAGTGAATCGGAAGTGACATCCTGTCTGCACATCATAAGTTGTTTGTTTTGAGATAGGGTCTTGCTCTGTTGCCCAGGCTGGGGTGCAGTGGCGTGACGATGGTTCACTACAGCCTTCAACTCTTAGGCTCAAGCTATTCTCTAGCCTCAGTCATCTATTTTTTGGAGAGATGGGGTCTTACCATGTTGCCCAGGCTGGTCTTTAGCTCCTGGCTTAAGCAGTCCTTCTGCCTCGGCCTCCCAAAGTGCTAGGATTATAGGCATGAGCCACTGCACCTGATCCAGTCTTGCATAACTTAATCAGAAGTGGCATCCCATTCCCATGTCATATGTTACTGATTAGAAGCAAGTTATTCAAGGGGAGTGGAGCACACAGGGCCATGAACACCAGGATGTGGGGTCCACTGGGTCCATCTTAGAAATTGTCTACCAGAATGGTACTCTGGAAACATGAAGGGAGAGTCTACTTGAAATTGAAACCACCCCACAAGTGAAACAGATACCTAAGGTATTAGTTAAGTCCCTGGATCCAGACACTCCTGAAACCAATCACCCACCCACCAGCATCTCCGTATATGAACAAATTGCTTTCCTTTTTTTTTTGAGGTGGAGTTTCACTCTTGTTACCCAGGCTGGAGTGCAATGACATGATCTCGGCTCAGCGCAACCTCTGCCTCCTGGGTTCAGGCAATTCTCCTGCCTCAGCCTCCTGAGTAGCTGGGATTACAGGTATGCACCACCATGCCCAGCTAATTTTTTTTTGTATTTTTAGTAGAGACGGGGTTTCACCATGTTGACCAGGATGGTCTTGATCTCTTGACCTCATGATCCACCTGCCTTGGCCAACCAAAGTGCTGGGATTACAGGCGTGAGCCACCGCGCCCGGCCTTTACTTGTCTTTTTTTTTTGAGTCAGAGTCTTGCTCTGTCATTCTGGCTGGAGTGCAATGTCGTGATACCAGCTCACTGCAACCTCCGCCTCCAGGTTTCAAGTAATTCTCCTGCCTCATGCTCCCAAGTAGCTGGGATTACAGGTGCCCACCACTACAACCTGGCTAATTTTTGTATTTTTAGTAGACACAGCGTTTCGCAATGTTGGCTAGGCTGGTCTCAATCTCCTGACCTCAGGTGATCTGCCCATCTCAGCCTCCCAAAGTGCTGGGATTACATGTGTGAGCCACCAAGCCTGGCCTTCCTCATTATGGCAGAAACTGCCTACCAGAATGGTTATCTGGAAACATGAAGGGAGCGTCTACTTGAAATTGAAACCACCCTACAGTGCCAGTTTACCTAGGCACAGTGGCTCATGCCTGCAATCCCAGCACTTCGGGAGGTCGAGGCAGGAGATCACTTGAGCTCAGGAGTTTGAGACCATTAAGAGCCTCTTGGGGCTGGGACTACAGGCCCATGCCACTAGGTCCAGCTATTTTTTTTTTTTTTTTGTATTTTGTGTAGAGATAAGGCCACCATGTTGCCCAGGCTGGTCTCAAACTCCAGAGCTCAAGCAATCCGCTCACCTTGGCTTCGGTAGAGCTGGGATTACAGCTGTGATCCACTGTGCCAGTCCTACAAGGTTTATTTTATTTTATTTTGAGACGGAGTTTCGCTGTTGTTACCCAGGCTGGAGTGCAATGGCATGATCTCGGCTCACCGCAACCTCCACCTTCTGGGTTCAAGCAATTCTCCTGCCTTAGCCTCCCGAGTAGCTGGGTCTACAGGCGCGCATCACCATGCCCAGCTAATTTTTGTATTTTTAGTAGAGACGGGGTTTCACCTTGTTGACCAGGATGGTCTCAATCTCTTGACCTCGTGATCCACCTGCCTCGGCCTCCCAAAGTGCTGGGATTATAGGCGTGAGCCACCGCGCC
>CAUYOR010003743.1:0-17293 GCA_963573925.1 Callimico goeldii
CTGGCCTTCCTTCCTTCCCGCCTTCCTTCCTTCATTCCTTCCTTCCTTCCTTCCTTCCTTCCTTCCTTCCTTCCTTCCTTTCTTTTTTTTTTAGACAGAGTTTCACTCTGCTAGGCTGGAGTACATTGGTGTGATCTTGGCTCATTGCAAACTCTGCCTCCCTGTGCAAGTGATTCTCCTGCCTCAGCCTCCTGAGTAGCTGGGATTACAGGCACGTACCACTACGCCTGGCTAATTTTCGTATTTTTAGTAGAGACGGGGTTTCACCATGTTTGCCAGGATGGTCTTGATCTTCTGACCTCATGATCTGCCCACCTCAGCCTCCCAAAGTGGTGGGATTACAGGCATGAGCCACTGCGCCCGGCTCCTTTCTACCAGTTTTACGGCCCTGTCCCTTCCACTTCAAAGTGCAGATAAGTTTTGGGTAAACTGATACCCAAGTTCGCTGTGGGACCCAGCTGAAGCTACCACCCCGGGAGCCTTTGCGGAGAGCACATGCCTGCTTGACTCCCGACTCCCTTACTCATCTCCCCGGGTCTCCTCGTCTGTAACCCACTGGCTGATGCCTGCTCACTCCTCAAAGCATCGGCTGCAGGAGAGTGACCAGAGACCCCTTCCCTCCTCTCGAGCTTCCCTCAGGACCCTTAGTGTTCTCTCTGCCAGCAGGTCTCTCGAAGCCAACTAATTTTATTTTTATTTTTTTATTTTACTTTTTAAATTTATAGACAGAGTCTCGCTCCGTCTCCAAGGCTGGACTGCAGAGGTGCAATTACGGCTCACGGCAGCCTTGACCTCCTGGGCTCAAGCGACCCTCTCTGCTTTCACCTCTCACGTAGCTAAGGCCACAAGCATGTGCCACCATGCCCAGCTAATTTGTTTTATTTTTATGTTTTGTAGAGATGTGGGGGACGGTTGACTATGTTGCCCAGCATGATCTCAAAACTCCTGTGCTCAAGAGATCGTCCTGCCTCAGCCTCCCAAAGTGCTGAGATTGCAGGCGTGAGCCACTGCGCCTGGCCAGGGCCAGTTTCTAACCACATGGGGAGCAATAACAGTTAAAAAACAAAACAACAACAAATCCAGTAAACTTGTAAACCGATCAGAGGCTATCTTATTCTTGTCAAAGTATTTGAGATCAGAATTGGCTCCTTCAAGCTAAGTAAATCCCTGAAGTTTGGGAGCAGTTTGACAGAAGGAGAAAAACTCAAGAGAGGTAAACGAGCTTCCTGGAAATGTGGCAAGTGGAAACGAGAGCCGGTTCTGACTTGAAGAAGGCAGTACGAGTTAGTTTCACTTCATCTGGTGAAGCAGGATATACCAGTTATACCCAGAAAGAGGAGGATAACTTCAAATTGTGACAAGTGCCATGGCGGTGAAACCCAGGTTAAAATGAAAGCGAGTAGAGAGGTCTGTTTGGATCTGGAAAAGAGAAGTCAGGGAAGCCTCTCCAAAAATGTGGTACTTTAACAGAGCCTGAGGAATGAGTGGTGTGGGGGTTAGGGAGGGGTCTTTGCAAAGAAAACAGCATGTGGCAAGCTCCTGAGGCAGGAGGCCATGTGATGAACCCAAAGTAAGATCAGGATGGTCCTCAGTGAGGTAAGTGAGGGGAAACAGCTCACTCGTGACATTGGAAAGGATGGCAGTGGGCAGGTTGTGCAGGGCTTTATAAGCAGATGTTGATTTTATTTTCATTTATTTATTTTGACATGGAGTCTCATTCTGTCACCTGGAGTAGAGTGCAATGACGTGATCTCAGCTCACTGCAACCTCCACCTCCCGGGCTTAAGCGATTCTCCTGCCTTGGCCTCCCAAATAGCTGGGATTACAGGCATGTGCCACCATGCCAGGCTAATTTTTGTATTTTTAGTAGAGACAGGGTTTCACCATGTTGCCCAGGCTGGTCTGAGACTCCTGACCTCAAGTGATCTGCCCGCCTTGGCCTTTCAAGTGCTGGAATTACAGGTGTGAGCCACGGCGACCGGCCCCAGATGTTGATTTTAAACATAAATATTGCTCGGGCTGTTGTGAGGACAGCAGACTGGAGCCAGGAAAGTGACTTGAGCCTGGGAGGTTGAGGCTGCAGTAAGCCATGATGGTGCCACTGCAGTCCAGCCTCAGTGACAGAGTCAGACCTCATCTCTAAACAAATAATAATAAAAGAAGAAAATCAATCAATTGGTCATCAATATTTTCACTTTTGGGCTAAAAAAAGAAAATATATATTTTTAATGCTCCAGAAAGTTCCCTCGTGTCCTTTTGCAGAAAATCTCAACTCCCCCACAACCCAGGCAGCAAATACATTATAGATTAGTGTTTTGTTTTGTTTTTTCTAAGACAGAGTCTTACTCTGTCACCCAGGCTGGAGTACAGTGATACCATCTTGGCTCACTGCAACCTCCACCTCCCAGGTTCAAGCAATTCTCCTGCCTCAGCCTCCTGAGTAGCTGTGATTACAGGTGCCCACCACCAAGCCTGGCTAATTTTTTATATGTTTAGTAGAGATGGGGTTTCACCATATTGGTCAGGCTGGTCTCGAACTCCTAACCTTGTGATCCACCCACCTCAGCCTCCCAATGTTCTGGGATTACAGGTATAAGCCACCACACTCAGCCTCGTTTGGCTTTTTCTAGAATTTCTTGTAAATATAATCCTATAGCATGCACTCATACGTCTTCCTTTTTTTTTTTTTTGAGACAGAGTCTCACTCTGTTGCTCTGTCTGGATGCAGTGGCACGATCTCAGCTCACTACAACCTCCGCCTCCTGGGTTCAAGCGATTCTCCTGCCTCAGCCTCCCAAGTAGCTGAGATTACAGGCGAGCACCACCACACCCATCTAATATTTTTGTACTTTTAGTAGAGATGGGGTTTCACTATGTTGGCCAAGCTGGTCTCAAACTCCTGACTTCAAGTGATCCACCTGCCTTGGCCTCCCTGGGATTACAGGGGTGAGCCACTGTACCCGGCCCATATTCTTAACTTTGTCAGAAACGGCTGAGTTGTTTTCCCATTTACTTGCCTCATATTTTACATTCCCATGAGCCATTTATGAGAGTTTTTGTTGCTTCACATCCTGACCAACATTTAGTTTGGTCAGTTTTTTTGTTTGTTTGTTTTAGCCATTCCGGTGGATATGTACAGTTTTCACTGTGCTTTAATATACTTTTCTCTGATGACAAATTATACTGGAGCATCATTCCATGGACTTATTGGCCATTTCTATTTTTTCTTTTGTAAAATGTCAGTTGAAAGCTTTTACACATGTTTAAATTAGGTGAGGCCAGACTCAGTGGCTCACACCTTTAATCCCAACACTTTGTGAGGCTGAGGTGGGAGGATTGCTTGAGGCTGGGAGTTCGAGGCTGTAGTGAGCTATGATTGTGCCACTGCACTCCAGCCTGGGCAATAGAGCAAGACCCTGTCTCAAAACAACAAAAGCCAATAAAAGGGTTTTTTTTTTTCCTTCTCATTATTGAGTTATAAGAGTCCTTTATAGACTCCGGAAACATGGTCTTTGTCAGATATATGTATTGCAAATACATTAATATGTTTTCCTCCCCAGTGGGTTGCCATTTTATTTTCAATGGCCTGGAAGGCACAGAAGATCTTAATTGCGATAAAGTACAACTTGCTGATTCTGTTCATTTGTAGGTTGATATTTTTGTTCTATCTAAATAATCTTTGCCTACTCCAAGTAAGAATATATTTTCTGTGCACCTGTAGTCCCAGTAACTTGGGAGGCTGAAGCAGGAGGATCATTTGAACCCAGGAGTTTGAGGCTACAATGAGTATGATCTTCTTTGCACTCCAGCCTGGGTGATTCTGTCTCTAAACAAAGAGAGAGAATTTTTTTTTCTAAAGATTTGATAGTTTAAGCATTTATACATAGATCCATGATCAAGTTAATTTAGTGTATGGTGTAAGAAAAGGGTTGAGGGTTTTTTTATTTTTTTTAATTCAAATTGTATTTTTTTGTTTAAAAAATAATATAGAAATGGGGTCTTGCTATGTTGGCCAGGCTGATCTTGAACTCCTGGGCTCGAGTGATCCTTCCACCTTGGCTTCCCAAAATGCTGGGATTACAGGCGTAAGCCACTACATCTGACCTTTTCTTTTTTTTGTTTTTTAGACTTTTTAAAAGAGCAGTTTTAGATTCACAGCTAAACTAAGAGGAAGGTACAAAGATATCTCATATGCCCTCTGCCCTCAGACATGCATGGATTCCCAATTATCAGCATCAACTGGAGTGGTACATTTGTCACACGTGATCAACCTACATTGACACAAAGTCCATAGATTGCATTATGGCTCATTCTTGGTGTTGCCCACCCTCTGAGTTTGGACGAGTGTATAATGACATAGATCCATCATTATAGTACAGCACAGAATAGTTGCATTAGCCTAAAAATCCTCTGTGGTCTACCTGTTCATACGTCCCTTCCTTCTGCCTCCTGAAAACCACTGATCTATTCACTGTCTCGAGAGTTTGGCTTTTCCAGAATGCTATATAGTTGAAATCACACAGGATGTGGACTTTTCATATTGCCTTCTTTCGCTTCATAAATACTTAAGTTTCTTCCATGACTTTTCACAGCTTGATAGCTTCTTTCTTTCTTTCTTTTTCTTCTTTCTTTCTTTCTTTTTCTTTTCTTTTCTTTTTTTGACAGAGTCTCACTCTGTCACACAGGTTGGATTGCAGTGGCATGATCTCAGCTCACTGCAACCTCCACCTCCTAGGTCAAGCGATTCTACTGCCTCAGCCTCCCAGGTAGCTGGGACTACAGGTGTGTGCCACCATGCCCGGGCAATTTTTGTATTTTTAATAGAGACAGGATTTCACCATGTTGGCCTTAAACTCCTGACCTCAAGTGATCTGCCTGCCTTGGTCTCCCAAAGTGTTGGAATTACAGGCGTGAGCCACCACAATGGACCAGATAGCTCCTTTCTTGTTAGCACTGAATAATATTCCACTCTCTGGATATATCACAGTTTATTTATCCATTTACCTACCAGGGACGTCTTTACTGCCTCCATGTTTTGACAACTAAAAATAAAGCTGCTATAAACATTTGTGTGCAGGCTTTTGTGTGGACATAAGTTTCCAGCTCCTTTGGGTAAATACCAAGGGCTGTGATTGCTGCATCATATTGTAAGAGAATGCTTAGTTTTATAAGAAACTGCCAAACTGCCTTTCAATCTGGCTGTACCATTTTTCGTTCCCACCAGCAACGAATGAGAGCTCCTATTACTCCACATCCCCACCAGCATTTGGTGTTGCCGTATTCTGAACTTTGGTCATTTTAATAGGTGTGTAGTGGTATCTCAGTCTTGTTTTAATTTGCATTTCCCTGGTGATGTGTGATGTGCAGCATCTTTTCATATGCTTATGTGCCATCTGTGTATCTTCTCTGGTGAGGCATCTGTTCAGGTCTTTTGCCCATTTTAAAATCGGGCTGTTTGTTTTCTTCTTGCTGAATTTTAGGCATTCTTTGTATATTTTGCATAACAGTCCTTCATCAGAAAAGCCTTTTGCAAATATTTCCTCCTGATGTGTGGCTTTTCTTTCTCTTGGCATGTCTTTTTCAGAGCAGAAAACTTTAATTTTAATAAAGTCCAGTTTATCAGTTCTTATTTTCAGGGATCATGTCTTTGGTGTTGTGTCCAAAAAGTCATCATGAAACCCTCAGCCGTCCAGATTTTCTCTTCCTTTCCTGTCTAGGCGTTGCATAGTTTTGCATTTTACATTCCGGTCTATGATCCTTTTTGAGTGAACTTTTGTGAAGGGTGTAAAGTCTGTGTCTAGAATCATTTTATCTTTTTGGATGTGGATGTCTAGTTATCACAGCAGCATTTGTTGAAAAGACTATCTGGGTTCCATCGTATCACCTTTACTCCTTTTCCTTTTTTTTTGAGACGGAGTTTCCTCTTGTTACCCAGGCTGGAGTGCAATGGTGCGATCTCGGCTCACTGCAACCTCCACCTCCTGGGTTCAAGCAATTCTCCTGCCTCAGCCTCCTGAGTAGCTGGGACTACAGGCGTGCGCCACCATGCCCAGCTAATTTTTGTATTTGTAGTAGAGACGGGGTTTCACCATGTTCACCAGGATGGTCTCAATCTCTTGACCTCGTGATCCACCCGCCTCAGCCTCCCAAAGTTCTGGGATTATAGGTGTGAACCACCGTGCCTGGCCCACCTTTACTCTTTGTCCAAGGTCAATTGACTGTATTTACGTGGGTCTATTTCTGGGCTTTCTATTTTGTTCCATTGTAAAGAACTGACATCATGACAATATTGAGTCTTTCTGTTGGTAAATAGGGAATCTCTCTCCATTTATTTAGTTTTCCTTTGGTGTCTTTCATGAGAGTTTTATAGTTTTCCTCACATAAGACTTGTACATGTTTTCTTAGATTTGTACCTAAGTATTTTACTTTTGGGGGTGCTAATGTAAATGGTATTATGTAATATGTTTTAATTTCAAATTTTTTTAAAAAAAAGGCCGGGTGCAGTATCTCATGCCTGTAATCCTCACACTTTGGGAGGCCGAGGTGGGTGGATTACCTGAGGTCAGGAGTTTAAGACCAGCCTGGCCAATATGATAAAATTCTGTCTCTACTGAAAATACAAACATTAGCTGGCCATAGTGGCGGGCACCTGTAATCGCAGCTACTTGGGAGGATGAGGCAGGAGAATCGTTTAAACCCAGGAGGCAGAGGTTGCAGTGAGCCGAGATCACGCCATTGCACTCCAGCCTGGGTGACAAGAGCAAAACTCTGCCTCAAAAAAGAACAACGACACCCACAAATTTTATTTGTTCATTGGTGGTATATAGAAAAACAATGGACTTTTGTATATTAACATTGTATTCTGCAACTTTGGAAAATTACTTATTAGTTCCAGTTATTTTGTCGATGCTATTGGATTTTCTACATGGATAATTATGTCATCTGAGCTGGGTGTGGTGGCTGATGCCTGTAATCCCAGCACTTTGGGAGGTATACTGGCCTCATAGAATGAATTAGGAAGTATTCCCTTTGCTTCTCTCTTCTGAAGGAGATTATAGAAAATCGGTGTAATTTCCTCTTTAAATGTTTTGCTGAGGCCAGGCACAGTGGCTCACAGCTGAAATTCCAGCACTTCGGGAGGTCAACGCGGGCAGATCTCGAGGTCAGGAGTTTGAGACCAGCCTGGCCGGTATGGTGAAACCCTGACTCTACTAAAAATACAAAAATTATCTGGGCATGGTGGCATGGGCCTGTAGTCCAAGCTACTCTGGAGGCTGAGGCAAGAGAATCGCTTGAACCTAGGAGGCAGAGGTCGCAGTGAGCTGAGATTGCACCATTACAATCCAGCCTGGGCGACAGAGAGAGACTCCGTCTGAAAAAAAAAAAAGTTTTGTTTAATTAACCTCTAAACCCATCTGAGCCAGGTGCTTTCTGTTTGGGAAGTTACCAATTATTGATTCAATTTTAAAAATAAATATAGGCCTATTTAGATTATGTATTTCTTCTTGTACAAGTTTTGGCAGGTTGTGTCTTTCAAGGAATTGGTCCATTTCATGTAGGTTATCAAATTTATAGGTATAGAGTTGTTCATAGCATTTCATTATTATCCTTTAAATGTCCATGAAGTATGAAATATGTCATTTTTGACATTAATAATATGTGTTCTTTCTCTTTTTTTCTTAACTTGGTTAGAAGCTTATCAATTTTATTGAACTTCTCTCTTTTCTTTTTTTTTGAGATGGAGTCTCATTCTGTCTCCCAGGCTGGAGTGCAGTGACGTAATCTCGGCTCACTGCAACCTCTGACTTCTGGGTTCAAGTGATTCTCCTGCCTCAGCCTCCTGAGTAGCTGGGATTACAGGCACTCACCACCATGCCCAGCCAATTTTTGTATTTTTGGTAGAGACAGGATTTTACCATGTTGGCCAGGCTAGTCTCAAACTCCTGACCTCAAGTGATATGCCTGCCTTGGCCTCCAAAAGAGCTGGGATTATAGATGTAAACTACCATGCCTGGCCATATTGAACTTATCAAAGCATTAGCTTTTGGTTTGATTGATTTTCTCTATTGATTTCTTGTTTTTCATTTCCTTGATTTCGGCTGTAATTATTTTTTTTTCTTCTGCTTACTTTAGATTTAATTTTACTCTTTAATTAATACTCTTTCTAGTTTCCTAAGGTATAAACTTACATTAGTGATTATAGAGCTTTCTGCTTTTCCAATATATGCATTCAATGAGATTTATTTCTCTTTAAGCACTGCCTTTACTGCATCTCACACATTTTGATAAGTCGTATTTTCATTTTTATTTAGTTCAGAATATTTTAAAAAATTCTCTTAAAGAATTCTTCTCTGACCCATGTGTTACTTATAAATGTGTTAATTTCCAAGTATTTCAGGATTTTTCCAGCTATCTTTCTGTTATTAATTTTTAGTTTAATTTAATTGTGGTTGGAAAACAGGCATTGTATGATTTCTGTTTGTAAAATTTTGTTAAGATACTCTTTTATGGCCCAGAATCTGTCTATCTCAGTGAGTGTTTTATGTGAACTTGAGAAAAATGTGTAATCTGCTGTTGCTGGATGAAGTAGTCAATAGTTGTCCCTGTGTTCAGTGAATTGATGGTGTTGTTGAATTCAGCTATGTTCTTACTGATTTTCTGCTTGCTGAACCTGTCTATTTCTGATAAATTGGTGTTAAAGTCTCCAACTAGAATAATGGATTAATCACTTATCCTTGTAGTTCTGTTAGTTTTACCTCATGTGGTTAGACACTTTGTTGTCAGGTGCAAATATATTAAAGATTGTTAGGTCTTCTTGGAGAATTGTCCCGTTCATCCTTATGTAGTGTCCTTCTTTATCCCTGAAAACTTTGCTTGCTGTGATTCTGCTTTGTCTGAAACCAATATAGCGACTCCTGTTTTCTTCTGATTGGTGTTATGGTGTGTCTTTTTCCATCCATTTACTTTTGTATCTTTTTTTTTTTAGATGGAGTTTCACTCTGTTGCTCAGGTTGGAGTGCAGTGGTATGGTATCGGCTCACTGCAACCTCCACCTCCCGAGTTCAAGTGATTCTCATGCCTCAGCTTCCTTAGTAGCTGGGATTACAAGTGTGAGCCACCACGCCTGGCTAATTTTTGTATTTTTAGTAGAGAAGGGGTTTCACTAGGTTGGCCAGGCTGGTCTTGAACTCCTCACCTCAGCTGATCCACCCAACTCAGCCTCCCAAAGTGCTGGGATTACAGGCATGAGCCACCATGCCTGGCCCATCTTTGAATTTTCTGTAATTTAAATATGGTATGCCAAGGCATTTTTGTTTTGTTTTGGTATTTATCCGGCTTGCTATTCTCTGTGCTTCCTGGTTCTGTGGTTTGGTATCTGGCATTAATTTGGGGAAAATTCTCAGAAATATTGTTTCAAATATTTCTTCTGTTCCTAGCTCTATTTCTTCTTCTGGTATTATCATTGTGTACATGTTATACCTTTTGTAGTTTTCTCGCAGTTCTTGAATATTCCATGTTTTTTTCTCAGTCTCTTTTTGTTTTCAGTTTCAGAGATTTCTAATGGGATGTTTTCAAGCTCAGAGATTCTTTTGGCAGGTGTTTCCAGCCTACTAATAAGCCCATCAAATTTATTCCTAATTTCTGTTACAAGTAGCTGTGATTACAAGTGAGCTTTTGATCTCTAGCTTTTCTTTATGTTTATTTTTCTTTTTGAGACGGAGTTTCACTCTTGTTACCCAGGCTGGATGCAATGGCGCGATCTTGGTTCACCACAACCTCCGCCTCCTGGGTTCAAGCAATTCTCCTCCCTCAGTCTCCTGAGTAGCTGGGACTACAGGCGAGCGCCACCATGCCCAGCTAATTTTCGTATTTTTAGTAGAGACGGGGTTTCACCACGTTGAGCAGGATGGTCTTGATCTCTTGACCTCGTGATCCACCCGCCTTGGCCTCCCAAAGTGCTGGGATTATAGGCGTGAGCCACCGCGCCCGGCCCTATTTTTCTTATACTTTCCATCTCTCTGCTTACATTGTTCATCTATTCTTGTATGCTCTCTACTTTACCCATTAGATCCCTTCACATATGAATCCTAGTTATTTGAAATTCCTGATCTGACAATTCCAACATCTCTGTCTTGTCTAGCTCTGATGCTTAATCTGTTTCTTCAAATTGTGTTTTTAATTTTGGTGTGGGTTGTAATTCTTTTCTTGATCACCAGGCATGTTGTACTGAGTAAAAGGACCAGTGGCGAATAGGCCTTTAGTTTTGTGGTGGTCAGGTGTGGAGAGAGGAGAAGCGTTCTGTAGACCTACGGTTAGGTTTCAGTCCTTTGCTGAGCCTGTGCCCCTGAACGGTGAACTTCACCAGTGCTTCAGTTCCCTCCCTCCTTAGGTGGGACAGGATGATTGGAGGGGGCTAGAGTTGGGCATTTCCTTAGGTCACTTAGGCTCTGATAGAGCCCAAGAAGGTTATGCTCTGCTAAAATGGTTTCCCGTAGGGCAGGCAATGTTAAGAACAGAATGGTGGCTGAACATAGTGGTTCTTGCCTGTAATGCCAGCACTTTGGGAGGCCGAGGCAGGTGGATTACTTGTGGTCAGTAGTTCAAGACCAGCCTGGCCAACCTGGTGAAACCCCATCTCTACAAAAATTAGCTGAGTGTGGTGGCTCACGCTTGTAATCCCAGCTACTTGGAAGGCTGACACAGGAGAATCACTTGAACTCAGGAGTTGGTGGTTGCAGTGAATCAATATCATGCCACTGCACTCCAACCTGGGCAACAGAGTGAAACTCCATCTAAAAAAAAAAAAGATAAAAAAGTAAATGGATGGAAAAAGATATACATAACACCAATCAGAAGAAAACAGGAGTCGCTATATTGGTTTGTATATAAAGTATGAATCACAGCAGAATCACAAAGCAGAATCACAGCAAGGAAACTTTTCAGGGATAAAGAAGGGCACTACATAAGGATGAAGTTTTGCTCTTGTTGCCCAGGCTGGAGTGCAATAGGGCAATCTCAGTTCACTGCAACCTCTGCCTCCCAGGTTCAAGCGATTCTCATGCCTCAGCCTCCAGAGTAGCTGGGATTACAGGCATATGCCACCATACCCAGCTAATTTTGTATTTTTAGTAGAGACGGGGTTTCACCATGTTGGCCAGACTTGTCTCAAACTCCTGACCTCAGGTGATCCACCTGCCTTGGCCTCCCAAAGTGCTGGGATTACAGGCTTGAACCATCACATCCAGCCTTGCTGTTTTGAATGTACACATTTGTACATCTTTCATCAGACTTATTTTCAAGTATTAAATATTTTTCTAAATCATTAAATTTTTTTTTTGAGATGGAGTCTCACTCCGTAGCCCAAGATGGAATGCAGTGGTGAGGTCTCTGCTCACTGCAACCTCTGCCTCCCGGGCTTAAGCGATTCTCATGCCTCAGCCTCCTGAGTAGCTGAGACTACAGGTGCACACCACCATGCCTTGCTAATTTTTTCTATTTTAGTAAAGACAGGGTTTCACCATGTTACCCAGGGTGGTCTCGAACTCTGAGCTTAGGCGATCTGGTCACCTTGGCCTCCCAAAGTGCTGAGATTACAGGGATGAGATCCTGTGCACAGCCCATTATAAATGTTTTAGTTTCCATGCAAATAGAAATGCAATTGATTTTCACATATTAATCAAATATGCAAAATCATATTAAACACATCCTGCAATTTTCATTACTGCATTTATGCTACAGTAGGGAACACGCACACCCTGCTTCACTATACATACTTTATTATATCACTGTCCCTACTCTTTCCCATCAAGCTTTTTAAACCATTAATTGCATTGCCAGTATCTTGAGCACAATGTGCTATAGCATGGATATGATTTGTCCCCAAAGAAATTCATGTTAAAATGCAACTGCCATAGCCCCAGCTCCTCAAGATGCTGAGGCAGGAGGATTGCTGGAACCCAGGAGTTTGGATCCAGCCTGGACGACATAGTAAGACCTTGTTTGAAAAAAACAAAAACTTAATTGTTAATGTAACGACACTGAGAGGTGGAACCTTTAAGAGGCGGAACCTAATGGGAGGCATTTGGTTCATGGGAGTGCTGCTTTTTCAAGTGGCTTGGTGCTGTTCTCATGGTAGTGAGTTCTCATGAAACTTGATCGGTTCTCGCAGGAGTGGGTTTGTTCCCACGATGGCATGTTGTTATAAAGTGAAGGCGCCCTTTGTGTTCAGCCCCTTTGCACATGTCTGTTTCCTCTTTGACCTTCCACCGTGTTATGCTACAGCACAAAAGCCCTCGTCAGAAGCAAGGGCCATGCCCTTGAACTTCTCAGCCTGTAGGACCATGAGCTAAAGAAGCCTCTTTTCCTTATAAATCACCCAGTCTCTGGTAGTCTGTTATGGCAACACAAAATGAACTAAGACAAGATATCTTTGGTTCAAAGTTCAGAAAGTTTTGCTATAGTGACATTAACTGTAAAGAGCATTTCCCCCTCACATAATAAGACATCAGAGGAAAGTGATTGCTGTAAAGAAGCAATGGTTTCAAGGAGAATCTTTTGACTCCTTCCTCACAGTTGCAGAATGGTTATTGCAGCTGTAATCCTCACATCCTGTTCAAGGCAGGAAGAAGGCGAGAGAAGGAGGTACCAGGTACATTGGTTGCCTTTCGTCAGCCAAGCGAGATCCTTCCTCTAAAACAGTAGTTCTCAACTGAGGACAATTTTACTTTCCAGACAACATTTCACACTGTTTTGGAGACATCTGCGGTTGTCATAACTAAGGGGGTGCTATTGTCATCTAGTGGGTAGGGGCCAGGGATGATGTAAACATTCGTCAATCCCCAGAAAAACCCTTCGCAACAAAGAATTATCTGACCCAAACTGTCAATGGTGCCTAGGCCGAGAGACCCTGCTCTAAACCGCACCTGTAGACTTTCCTTTAGGTGCCATTGGGTAAATACGAGCGTATGGCCATCCCTAGCGTTAGGGAGACTACAGTAGCAGAAAACATTGATTTGTACTTATTGGACCAGATCTAGGATGCTCTAGAACCTGGGGCTGGGATATTGGTGTTCCAACAAAATTTGAGTTGTATTAGCAAGGAAGAAAAGGTAGTAATGGATACTGAGTAAGCAAATCCTGGCATCTGACTGTGACAGACACCAAAGCAGATCTATCCAGCTTCGCAGGCTGCCAGAGACCCAGATGAAGCGCTTTTTTTTTTTTTTTTTGATGGAGTCTTCCTCTGGTTCCACCAGAGGAAGTACATTAGCACAATTCCGGCTCACTGCAACCTCTGCCTCCCAGGTTCAAGTGATTCTCCTGCCCCAGCCTCCCAGGTAGCTGGGATTACAGACACTCACGTCCAGCTAATTTTTATATTTTAGTAGAGACGAGGTTTCACCATGTTGGCCAGGCTGGTCTCAAACTCCTGACCTCAAGTGATCCACCTGCCTCGGCCTCCCAAAGTGCTGGGATTACAGGCGTGAGCCACCACGCCTGGCCAGTGATGAAGTGCGTTATCGATGTTTTCCCTGTAAGTCCTCTGTTCCTAGGATTCTGAATTACCAGTATAAGGAAGCATAACATGAAACTTCTATGTAATGTTCTGGATCTCTTAAGGGAATACCATCAATATTCCTTCCAACAATGTTCTTTTTTTCTTTTATTTACTTATTTATTATTTTTTACATCTGCCCATTCGGATTGAACCAATAATGTTCTTTTCAACCTTGAACTGCATTGCCAATATCCTTAGCACAAAAGCTAGACTTTCTATTGTGATTTGAATGTCTTAATTAACTATACCACATGATAGGCTAGCAGGGGCAGGCGAACATTCAGCTTATAAACATTCTAGAGATAACAACATCAAGAAATAAACCAACCTGCCATTGACCACATGATATTGACCAAGACGAGAACTATGTTCCTTTGCTGCTTCACAGGCAGCTGGGAGTCTCCCCATAACCAATTAGCATAATGAAAAATGAGAATGTATTCTTTCCCATTTCTAGAAAGACAAGGATACAGCTAGCTGCAGATGAAACTGGGTCCAGGTGCTCAAAGGATGTTTTCAAGCTCCCATCTCTGTCTCTTGGCTCTGATTTTGCTCAGCTTTCTGAGGACTGCTAGCAAGTCCAGCTTCATCTCCTTTTAGAGGAAGAGAGTGTATCTCACAGGGCCCTAGCAGGAAACAGATAGCATACTCAAAATTAGGTGATGGGGCTGAGTGCAATGGCTTATGCTATAATCCCGGTGCTTTGGGAGGCCAAGGCAGGTGGATTGCTTAAGGCCAGGAGTTTGAGATCAGCCTGGGCAACATAGCAAGACCCTATCTCTAAAAAATTTTTTATTTATATATATATTTTTGAGATGGAGTCTCACTCTTGCCCAGGCTGGAGTGCAGTGGCATGATTTCATCTCACTGCAACCTCTGCCTCCTCCAGGTTCAAGTGATTTTCCTGCCTCAGCGTTCCAAGTAGCTGGGACTACAGGTACCTGTCACCATGTCCCTCTAATTTTGGATTGTTAGTAGAGATGGGGTTTTGCCATGTTGGCCAGGCTAGTTTCAAACGTGTGACCTCAGGTGATCTGCCTGCCCCGGCCTCCCAAAGTGCTGGGATTATAGGCGTGAGCCACTGTGCCTGGCCCAAAAAATAATTTTTTAAAAGTTAGCCAAGCACAGTGGTGCACGCCTCTAGTCCCAGCTACTCAGGAGGCTACATCCCCCTTGAGCTCAGGGGAATGATGGCACCACTGCACTCCAGCCTAGGTAACAGAGACCCCGTCTCAAAGAAAAAAAATCGATGATAAAAAAATAATTTAATGAAGGGATTATTTACCATGGTGAGTGCAAATTTTAAGGAAATCCATCAGAGCTAGCAGAGTACACAGTATCTGGCATTGTACACTCTGTGTACACTCTCTGGTTGTGCACATTCTGGTTGTGTACACCCTGGTTGGGCACACTCTGGTTGTGCACACTCTCTGGTTGTGTACACTCTGGTTGTGCATACTCTGGTTGTACAGTAAACCACAGGGAGCTGTTATTCCTAGGCCTATAGAAGCAGGGGAAAGGAATAGTTATTGGGTACCAGATGGGGATTTGCTAGAGAGGGCTTTCTGAAGGTGGCTGTGGCATTGGGTACAGGCCGCAGGGAACCCATGCAGCCGGTCCCTCCCCACTCCCGCCGCTGATCCCCTGTTGTACTCACATTGCTTCAACCCAATAGGAAACTGAAAGACAAGGGAGCCCTCCCGGGGCACAGAGCAGGGTGAACACGAGCAAGAGGATCCACAGAGGCAGACAGAAGTTAGCGAGCACGGGGGCTTTGGCTTTCCTTCTAGGATATGTTATTATTATTACTAATTTCTTTTTCTTATTTTTTCAAATGAACTCTCGCTTTGTCATCCAGGTTGGAGTACAGTGGCGCGATCTCTGCTCACTGCAACCTCCGCTTCCCGGGTTCAAGTGATTCTCCTGCCTCAGCCTCCCAAGTAGCTGGAACTATAGGCACGTGCCATAATGCCTGGCTAATTGTTGTAGTTTTAGGGTTTCACCATGTTGGCCGGGCTGGTCTCGAACTTCTGACCTCAAGTGATTTGCCCTCCCAAAGTGCTGATTACATACATGAGCCAGTGTGCCCAGCCCTTCTTTCATAATTGAATATCATGCTTCCATTTCTCACAGGGTTCAGTGAAGCCTGCATGAGCCAACACCCTCAGCAGAGATAGAGAAGACTCATGTGCTGGTCACTGGAGCCCCTCCCCTGAATGCCAGGGCCTCTCCTGATGGTCATGCATCTGCCCGCGCCATACACTCTGCTAGAGCATCGTCCTATTTTGCTTTCAGTTGCCAAATCCCTATTTATCCTTCAAGAAATATCTCCTTTTAAGGGCTCTGTGCAAACTGCAGAAATAAATCATTGTCAGGATCAATTAACATTATATTGAGCTTTTAACTCTTTCCTGAATTGCATTAATTTTTCAACATTATCAGTTTTCCAAAATTTACGAAAGCGTTCAGTATTATTGGTAAAGCATTGTCATCTGCTATTATAATTACTATGAAATATTTTTCTATCAAATACAAAATTAACATGACTTTTTTTTGTTACTATGATCATATTGCAAATCAAATTTTAAAACCTGTGGAATAACCAAAGATATAAATAAAATAGCATCTGCACATTCTCAAATGGTTTGGCAAGTTTAAAAAAAGGGACTGCCATGCCTGTCATCCCAGCACTTTAGGAGGCCGAGGCAGGTGGATCACAAAGTCGGGAGATCAAGACCATCCTGGCTAATACAGTGAAACCCTGTCTCTACTAAAAATACAAAAAATTAGCCCGGCATGATGGCAAGTGCCTGTAGTCCCAGCTACTTGGGAGGCTGAGGCAAGAGAATTGCTTGAACCCAGGAGGTGAGGATTGCAGTGAGCCGAGATCGCGCCACTGCACTCCAGCCTGGGTGACAGAGTGTGATTCCATATCAAAAAAAAAAAAAAAAAAAAGGGATTGGATCCGAGTAGGTGATGATAAACAACTTGAGAACTGTCTCGCCTTAACTGTACTTTAGTTACTTTAATCCTGGAGAATCTTCTTTACAAATGTCTCCTAGTTTTCAAATTCTTCAATCCATCCATGTGTTATTACTAACTGCTTTATAAATCTCATTGTAAGCAAAGAATATGGGCCAGGCATGGGCTCACACCTGTAATCCCAGCACTGTGGGAGCCTTAGGCAAGTGGATTGCTTAAGCCCAGGAGTCCGAGACCACCTTGGGAGACATAGCAAGACCCTGAGTCTACAAAAGAAAATTTTAAATTAGCTGGACATGGTGGCACACATCTGTAGTTCCTGCTACTCAGGAGGCTGAGGTGGGAAGTTTGCTTGAGCCCAGGAGGTTGAGGCTGCAGTGAGCTGTGAATGTGCTGCTGCACTATAGCCTGGGTACCAGAGTGAGACACACACACACACACACACACACACACACACACACGGTGAAGGAAAGCATTTAGGATAAGATAATTGCTTGTATAGAAAAACAACCAACTCTAAGCAATTAACTTGAAGTGAGGATTAAACACACTTAGATAGCTCTCTTAAATGGGAATAAAGATTGTTTTCTTGGCCAGGCACAGTGGTTCACACCTGTAATCCCAGCACTTTGGGAGGCCGAGGCGGGTGGATCACGAGGTCAAGAGATCGAGACCATCCTGGTCAACATGGTGAAACCCCGTCTCTACTAAAAATACAAAAAAAAAATTAGCTGGGCATGGTGGCGCGTGGCT
>CAUYOR010003744.1:0-25789 GCA_963573925.1 Callimico goeldii
CAGCCACACAACACCCTGCTGTGAGTAGGATCCCCCCCACCACAGCCACACAACACCCTGCTGTGAGTAGGACACCCCCCCCACCGCAGCCACACAACACCCTGCTGTGAGTAGGACCCCCCCCACCGCAGCCACACAACACCCTGCTGTGAGTAGGACACCCCCCCACCGCAGCCACACAACACCCTGCTGTGAGTAGGACCACCCCCCACCGCAGCCACACAACACCCTGCTGTGAGTAGGACCCCCCCGCACTGCAGCCACACAACACCCTGCTGTGAGTAGGACACCCCCACCGCAGCCACACAACACCCTGCTGTGAGTAGGACCCCCCCGCACTGCAGCCACACAAGTCCAAATGTGCCCTGAACCGCACCAGGCAGGTTCAGAGTCATTCTTTCCTCTTCCACGAAGAACAGGCTCACTTTAGGGAAAACAGCAGCCTGGATTTCACCTGAATGTGAAATCAGTTTTGGAGGAGACTCAGAGGATTTCATTTCGGGTTTCTGTTTTGTGTTTTGTGTTCCGTTTCTGTGCCTTCCACTCCAGACTTCCCGTCCCTGCACACTCTCTCCTTCCAGGGTGAAAGGAAGCTAATGCTGCTGCTGTGTTTGCTTTGGGGCCCATGAAAGGCACGCACCGCTGCAGACATGGGATTCGAGGTTTGGGGTTGTACCTCGAGCAGGAGGCTTACTTCTAAGAGCTGGAATGAGCTGGCCCAACTCTTGACAAGCCCAGCTTTTGGGGATGTGGCGGGTCCCAGGTGAGCTGGGACAGGTGGGAACCTGAGGACAGTGTGTGCCAGCAGGTCCTTGCTCCAGAAAAGACCTTTTGCCACTCTCTCCTGCCCCACACCACCCCTTCTTCTCCACACACCTGTCCCTGCTCAGCCAGACATTCCCTTATTCAAAGAGAAAGGACATGTTCTCTCTCAGATGTGGGGAGCCACAGGGAAGGAGGCGGCTCACATGACTGACGATGGCCTGAGTTGGTAAGAAGTATCTCTGGGTCTTCCTTCTCTGGAAGTCATCAACTTACCAAGAGACGTGGGGGCCATGGCAGGGAGGAGACCTCCATCATCCAGTAGGTTTGGGGACTTAGCACAGGAAACACAGGCACTGGGGGCCTGGACTTCCTTTCCTCTCCACGTGCAGCTACCAACTTTGACATGGAGACTGCCACCCAGCTGGGGCAAAGAGGAAGATGACGATGGTCGTTGACAACATCAACTCTGCCCCAAGACATGCTTCTCACTGACAGTGCTTAAACTGGGGGAAATGGAGAGAGCATTCTACTCGAAATTCCAAAACGCAATAGAAGGAAATGTGGGCCGGGTGTGGTAGCTCACGGCTGTAATCCCAGCACTTTGCAAGGCCGAGGAGAGTGGATCATGAGGTCAGGAGATCGAGACCATCCTGGCTAACACAGTGAAACCCCATCTCTACTAAAAATACAAAAATTAGCCGGGTGTGGTGGCACACACCTGTAGTCCCATCTACTTGGGAAGCTGAGGCAGGAAAATCGCTTGAACCCGAGAGGTGGAGGTTGCAGTGAGCTGAGATCACGCCACTGCACTATAGCCTGGGTGACAGAGTGAGGCTCCATCTCAAAAAAAAAAAAAAAAAAAACAAGAAGGAAATGTGAAATCCAACCACAGCATCTCTCCAAAGTTTCTTAATGACTCTTTACTCATCAGCAAGAATTTGTCACATACACACTAAAATCCGGCGAGTGCCTGAGGTAAACATGCAAGGTGGAAAACTCATTTCACTTGGCCAGCAAGGAGATGTTCGGTTTCTTTGTCCATTCAACCAAGATCCACAGAGTGTCTACTATGAGCAAGACAACGTGTAAAAAACAAGGACGGACCAGATTCTGGCCCTCATGAATGTGACACACCACCATGGAAAGAAGACATGAGCAGGCTGGGCACAGCGGCACATGCCTGAAATCCCAACACTTTAAGAGGCCGAGGCAGGCGGATCACCTGAGGTGAGCAGTTTGTGACCAGCCTGGCCAACATGGCAAAACCCTGTCTCTACTAAAAATATAAAAAATTGGCCAAGCATGATGGTGGGCACCTATAATTCCAGCTACTTGGGAGGCTGAGGTAGGAGAATCACTTGAACCCAAGAGGCGGAGGTTGCAGTGAGCCAAGATCACACCACTGCAGTTCAGTCTGGGTGACAGAGCGAGATTCCAACTCATAAAAGAAAAAAAGAAAGAAGATATGAGCAAATCATTTCAAAACATCCTTTAGTAGAGAGAGAAGTCAGCAGGATAAAATAATTAAAGGTATTTCATGCCATCATCTCCTGGAGAAAAAGGCCAAACCAGACCTAGGGGAAAAGTCTGTCAGAATCCTAACCCAAATGACACAGACACCAGCAAACTGAAAGTTATCCTGAACCGCCATGAAATGGGATTTTGCACAGTCTGTATTTTTAGAACTTTCTCAGTCCTTTGTGCAGTCCTGATTTGACACAGGGGTGTTCACCTCTTAATCTCCAGATTCAGGAAATATAATCATCAGAACTTCAAATATGTGAGAGAAGCCCCATATGGGAAAGTTGGAGACCACAGTGGCCTCCTGTGACCCTGCGCCACAAATGCAGAACACATACAGCCAGCGGAGAAGAGGAGAGTCCAGGGTATGGTTATTCCCACCACTCCCAAAAATGCCAAACAGGTGGTCCCCAGCATATGCCTGGGGCTACGGCCCATTCGTGGCAAGTCAAGGCTGTCAGTGGGCAAAGGCCCGCTGTCACTGCAGGCCACTTTCTGAGGGCTTTCTCCTATATTTCTTCAGATCACTTCCTGGAGAGTGGGTACCCTCGGCTGTTATCACCACCACTTTACAGACATTCATGAGATATAAACACAGCAGTACATTGTAAATCGTCTTTCTTAATGTGGCAGGGAATACCCGACTAACATTAGGAGAAGCAAAAGCATTACTCAAAGACTATTTCAATCAGGTCTATAGGAAAATCAAGCTGTGATGGCATCAGAAGTCACGTGTTGCTAGTTTCAAAAACCCTTGGATTCTTGTGCAGAGAGGAGAGGAGGGAATTCAGTTGGGAAAGAGAGAATTTCTTCCACCAGCAGCTTTCTCTAGTGTTCATTTGTGGTTCCTAAAAATGTGGCAACTGAAAATGCACATACCCAAAATAGCATGCCTACCATCTCTTCCAGGCCCTGTGCCTTGGCAGACATTACTAATCAATTGTGATGCTTTTTCCTGCTACACTTAGTGCCACAGAATCCTACACAGAGTAATTCGGGCAACTGAGAGCAATCAGGCTGGGCTGGCCTGCTCTAAGAATCATCCAAAATCCAGCTATCTTCATGCATCAGGAAATCAGGACAGAAGAGTAAAGTACTGTTTTCCATAGCCCCAAACAGATTTCCTGGATCTGACTTTGATTTCGTTTGTCCTAAGTTATGTAAAAGAGTATGAACTCTTGCTTATATGAGTCATTCTAAAACATAATGGAATCCTATTTTCTATGTCCCCTGAAGGTCACTCTCGAAGCTGATGCAATGTTAGTGCTACCCAAAGACAAGACAGATACATGGCATGACCCCCAGAGGCCCTTTTTGGACCAGATTTAGAGAGCTCCGATTATCTAGTCATGTGATCCACTCTTACCACAGGACCAAGTGGATCGGGTGAAAAATGCTCCATAATCAAAACCTGGATATGTTCATGTTTGAAGCACCCATTTATACCGGCAGTTCTGTCTTCACCAAAAACAGCTTTAGAAGCACCTCACAAAGAGTCTCATTGGCAACTCAATGAACAGTTCCTCCCTGCCTCCCACTGCAAGCTCATCCTCCAACAGAAATGTCATGAAAAGGGTGACTTGGCTGACTGTGGACACTGTAAGGCACCATCCAGACCCCCTTCCGCTACAAAGGTCCCATGCTCCCAGCTATCAGGCCCTGCCAGCAACTGCCTCCACTGAAGGGTCCTGCCTTGCCAGACGTCAGGCCAATGCATACCCAGTGACTGAGATTACAGGACCGTAACAGCCAGGCTCCTGGCCTCATGGGGGACAACTCTCAAATTCCAGCCCAGCTTTAGAGCACCACTAAGAAGGCTTCATGGCTCCATGGAGACTCCATGCAGCTCACTCCCGCCTCCTCCTCACCCCGCCACAGATGTTCACCCCAAGGTGCACCTCAGCAATGGCTTCTCAGGAAACCCCACTTGTAAAAGAATGAGCAGTGGGAAGGAAAAACAGTAACAGGCTAGAATGTGGTAGATATGCACCATGGAATACTATACATCCATAAAAAAGCAACAAATTCCACCCTTTACAGCAATGTGGATGCAGCTGGAGGCTGTGATCCTGAGCGAATTAACACAGGAACAGGAGACCAAATACCGCATATTCTCACTTACAAGTGATAGCTAAACCTTGGGTGCTCATGGGCCCAATGGCAACAAGAGGCCAGGGGCGGTGGCTCATGCCTATAATCCCAGCACTTTGGGAGGCCAAGGCAGGTGGATGCCCTGAGGTCAGGAGTACGAGACCAGCCTGGCCAACATCGAGAAACTGCATCTCTACCAAAAACACAAAATGAGCCAGACGTGGTGGCACACACCTGCAATCCCACCTACTAGAGAGGTTGAGGCAGAAGAACCGCTTGAACCAGGGAGGTGGAGGCTGCAGTGAGCTGAGATTGCACCATTGCACTCCAGCCCGGGCAACAAGAGCGAAATTCCATTAAAAAAAAATGGCAACTAGAGACTGCTGGAGGTGAGAGGGTGGTTGGGACGGTGAGGGCTGCAAAACGACCCATGAGCTCCTACGCTGCTTACCTGGGTGACGGGATCACTCACACAGCAAACCCCAGCAACATGCAATCGACCATGTAGCAAACCTGCACGTGCGCCCTCGGAATTTAAAACAGAAGATTATTTTAAGTTCCAGGATACATGCACAGGTTTGTTACACAGGTAAACATGTGCCATGGTGGTTTGCTGCACCTACCAACCCATCACCTAGGTATTCAGCCCTGCAAGCAACAGCTGTAAAATAAACGTTAAAATAAAAAGTAAAATGCCACCCATCTTTAGAATCCTAAGTGCAGGGCACCTGGCCTATCTTTTCCTTTGCTTCTCACAAGGTTAGAATGTCTATTTTACAGGGTAAGGGTGGGGACAGAGTTCAGAAAGATTAAGCAAATTGCCCAAGGTGATGGAGCTTGCCCAGTCTTGTTCCAGGACACCACAGTGATAAACTACGCAGCCTCTCATTGAACTCCCAATCACTGAACCTGCATGGGCAAGTTACAATAAACACGATTTTGATCAAAATTAGGTGGTGCTATCTCTCAATGCAATTCAGCAGATGTTCACTGAGCCTTTACCAATGTGCTAAGAAATTCAACAAATGAGACAGACAGAGAGGAAGAGAAAGAGAGTACACGTTCCCCGGCTCCTTAGTTTATTAGCCATTAGTGATTACTGATTGCATAGCCACTAAGAGGCACATAGTGGGGACAAACAAGTACATACACCCCTGGCCATAATGAAGGTGGCCGGGGAACCAGTGCCAAAGGAGGAGAAACACAGGAGTCCTTAGGACAGTGAGGCTTGGCTGATTCCTCCTTCTTCACCCTTAGATTACTGAGAAATGGGCATTGCAAAGCCCTAAGCTCTGGGTAGTAGTACCCAGGGTACCTCACAAGGTTGTCAGAGAAATGCACTTTATTTTCTAAACTGCTCTGAGATGCTTGAACAAAAGGCAATGGCTGGCCTCAGCGAGCCAGGCCACTGCAGCTCCGGAAGATAACAAGACCCCTTTCTACCAAAATCAGGCTGGATGCAACACGAAACAGAGAGAGGATGATTTATATAAGAGCCAATTTCACAAGATGATTCTATGAGCTGCTCGAAGGCACAATCATGGAGGGAAGGGGGCACAGAGCAGACATCGAGATACATTTGTAAAAGAGGATTTTATGTCAATAAGAAAGCAGCACAGGCCACCCCTGCGTAGAGAGGCAGCAAGAACCGCAGGCACACACAGCAACAGCCCCGGGGGGCCTGGCATCTGTGGCCCCTTCCCCATGAGACAGGTGGTGCCAGAAGTTCAAATGCTCCCTAGTGGATGGGGCGGAGGAGCCAGGATAAAGGCGTATCACGTGGCAGTTCTTCTGTGGCGACGGAACAGTTCTGAATCTCGGTTGTGTTGGCTGTTGGGTGAACGTGTACATGGTGAAAACTGCACAGAACCACACACACAAACGGGTGCAGGTAAAATCCAGTCAAAGTGAACAGGGTCTGTGGTTTAGGGAACAGATGGCACCAATGTCAATTTTCTGATTGGGATACCGGGCCACAGCTGTACAAGATGTCACCGTGGGGGAAGCTGAGGAAAATACTCCCGGGACTCTATTGACTATTATTGTAACTTCTTGAGTCTATAATTATTTCAGCCTTCTCCTCTCCCCCATCCTCCCTCTCCCTCCTCCTCCCTTTTCCTCCTCCTCTTTTCTCCCCCTCCCTCCTCCCCTTCCCTCCTCCTTTCTCCTCCTTTGTCTGCTCCTCCCTCCTCCTCCCTCTCCCTCCTCCTTCTTCTCTCCTCCCTCCTCCCCTCACCCTCCTCCTCTTTCCTCTTCCTTTCTCCTCCTTTGTCTGCTCTTCGCTCCTCCTCTTTCCTCCCCCTCCCTCTTCCTCCTTCCTCCCACTCCCTCTCCCTCCTGCCTCTCCCTCCTCCTCCCTCTCCCTCCTCATTTCTCCACCTTTCCTCACGTCCCTCTCCCCTCTCCCTCCTCCCTCTCCTTCCTCCCCCTCCCTCTCTCTCCCAGTTCCCTCTCCCTCCTCATCCTTCTCCCTACTCCTCTTCGCTCCTCCTTTCTTTCTTCTGCTCCTCCCTTCTCCTCAGCTTTCTCCTCTTCCCCTTTGCTCCATTCTCTCTCCTCCTCTCCCCCCTCCTCCTCTACCCTCCTCCTCCCTACTCCTCCTCCCTCTCCCTCCTCTCTCCTCCACCTTTCTCCCTCCTCCCTCTCCCTCTCCCTCCTCCTCTACAAACAAGGTTGTACTCAACATCCTCTGACACTTAGCTTTGCTTACGGGTACTTTTATTTCCATGGGCTGGATTATCAGGAGTCAGAAGGCTGTGTCGAGAGGTTTTTGGTATTTTCAGTCAACATCTACTGCCTAATTGCTTAGCGAGAAAACACTTCACTTTGACCAACAGCGTGTAGACTCCCTCTCCCCTCGATTCCCACTAGCAGCAGCATCATGGCTCTTTTCGTATTCTTGACATTCACACGGCTGGAAACTGATACCGGTCTGGGTTTTCATGTCACTAACCACGAGCACGCCTTCACGTGTGCTGGCGCCTTCTGGATATGCTCACCCCACTACGGCCTCTCCGTACCCATTTTTCTATTGGGTTTCTTAGGCTCACGAGGATGAGTAAGCGATATTTGCATATTCTTTGCAAAATATCGTCCAGGACTACTATTCAGCTGCTGACTTTGGGGCATGTTTTGCCACTCAAATGTCTTTTTTTAATAATTAAAGAATCAAATAAGCCTGGCTCTGGAGACTCTGTGTTCCCAGGCCCTCCTGGGGTGGGGGTGATTTATTTTCTTCTTGGGCTCCCCGGAGGAAGGAGCCTCCTTATTTTCTCCTTGGGCTCTCTGGGGCACTGGAGTCTCCCCACATGGATTCCCTTACCTTCTCAGCCAAAGCCCTCCCCAGACTCATGACATTCTAACTCACCCCATTCTCTCTGCTAGAACTCGAAAAGTCAAAGCCACCCATGCACGTGGACCCCCGCAAGTCCCAGCTGCTATTTCGCTCAGCAAAGGTGGATGGATTAGGTTTACAAGTAAAGGAGAAAGAAGCCAGATTCAGGCTGCTGCCTTCACAGAATCCCATTCCTTCATTTAAGAAGAAGGTAGATGACAGCCGGGAGTGGTGGCTCACACCTGTAATCCCAGCACTTTAGGAGGCTAAGGCAGGCGAATCACTTGAGGTCAGGAGTTCGAGACCATGCTGGTCAACATGGTGAAAACCCATCTCTACCAAAAAATACAAAAATTAGCCAAGTGTGGTGGCACGTTCCTGTAGTCCCAGCTACTCTGGAGGGTGAGAGGGAGAATCACCTGAACCTGGGAGGTGGAGGTTGCAATGAGCCAAGATCATGCCACTGCACTCCAGCCTGGGCTGACAGAGCAAGATCCTGTCTCAAAAAAGAAGAAGGAGGAAGAAGAAAGGAGGAGAAGAAAGAAGAGAAGGAGGTGGTGGTGGCCGATAATGGCTGGGCATGGTGACTCATGCCTGGAATCCCAGGACTCTGGGAGGCTGAGGCAGATGAATCGCTTGAGGCCAGGAGTTTGAGACCAGCCTGGGCATCATGGTGAAACCCTATCTCTACCAAAAATATACAAAAATTAGCCGGGTGTGGCGGCACATGTCTGTAGTTCCAGCAACTCAGGGCCCTGCAGACTCAGGGTCAGGGGACGCTGAGGTATGAGGATCACTGGGGCCTGGGGAGGTCAAGACTGCAGTGAGCCATGATTGCACCACTGCACTCCAGCCTGGGTGACAGAATGAGACCCTGTCTCAAAAAAAAAAAAAGCTGGATGCAGAGTCTGTGTGTATGAATGTGTGTGTGTGAATCTATGAGTGTGTGTGTGAATGAGTGTGTGTGAGTGGGTGTGTGTGGATGAGTGTGTGTATGAGTGGATAAGTATGTGTGTAATTTGTATATGAATGTATGTGTGCGTGTGTGTGTGGATGTATGTTTGTGTGTATGCATGAGTGTGATGTATGTGTGGATGTGTATACGTGAGCATATCAATGTGTGAGTGTGTGTGTGTGTGTGTGTGTGTGTGTGTGAGTGTGTATGGGGATGGTGGAGAATATTCATTAAAAACTCTTGGTGTTATTTTGAAATATCTTCCAACAGGATGGAAATACGCTTGCTGAATAGTTTCTATTTTTCTTACTATTCCCTGGTTACCTAAAACAACCAAGCTTCATTAAACAAAGGCAGAACATAAATCCACCTTGTTTAAATCTACTTCACTGGCCCCAAAACAGCATTGCATTACTGTGGGTATGACTCTGGTCTGACCAGGCCCAGTAGGTTAGTTTGCCATCACTGTGTAACAAATCGCCACAGACCTGGCAGCTTGAAACAGCACCTGTCTGTTCTCTCACAGTCCTGTAGGCTGTATGGACTCAGTTGGATTTGCTCCCCAGGGTCTCACAGGCCCAAGGCACATTGTCAGCTGAGCTGGGCTGGTATCTGCAGACACTGGCAAAGACCCTGCCTCCAAGCTCACGTGGGCTGCTGTTCCTTTTGGCTACAGGACCAGCGTCCCTGTCTCCTTGGTGGCTATCGGTCAGGGTCCCTCTCTGCTGTAGGGGCCTCCCACACACCTTCTCCATCTTCAAAACACAGCAGCACTTTGAGCCCCTCCCAAGTGTCATCTCTCTGCAACTTCTGCTGGCGGCCAGAGAAAGCCCTCTACCTCTGTGCATTCTGATGAGGCTCACCAAGAATCATGCCATAGAACAGAACTCAACCATGGGAGTGATGTCTCATGGCATGCACAGCTTCTGATGATTAGGGGGCATGGGATCTCAGAGACGGTGACGGTTAATACTGAGCACCAACGTGACTGGATTGAAGGACGCAAAGCATTGTTCCTGGGTATGTCTGTGAGGGTGTTGCCAAAGGAGATTAACATTTGAGTCAGTGGAATGGGAGAGGCAGATCCACCCTCAACCTGGGTGGGCACCCTCTCCAAATGCCAGCACAGCCAGAAAAGAATCAGGCAGAAGAATGTGAAAAGACTAGACTGGTTTAGCCTCCCGCAGCCCACACCTTTCTCCCGGGCTGGATGATTCGCGCCCTCGAACATCAGACTCCAAGTTCTTCGGCTTTGGGACTCGGACTGGCTTCCTTGCTCCTCGGCCTGCAGATGGCCTACTGTGGCACTTCGCCTTGCGATCGTGTGAGTCAATCCTCCTTAATAAGCTCCCCTTTATATATATGTCCTATTAGTTCTCTCCCTCTAGAGAACCCTAATGCAGGGATTGTCCCTAGAAATCCAGCCTGCCACACCAGGTAACAATGGCACATCCCAAGAACCCACTGGGCTCAGGGAAGCTGGTCTGTCACTGCTCCAGGCTGGTTTCTCACTCTTTGAGGTACCTTCCCCACCTCGCTCTCTCTGGCCCACCTGATCCTCAGTGCCCCAACCCAGTTCAGACCTCAGCTAGATACTGTCCTGGCTGCCTTCACCCGAGCTGGGGCACCACCCTTCCCGCATTGTTTGCTTGTGATTCTCTAATTGTCAATTTGTTTATCTCTTCCACGGAGCAGGCTCACAAGGACACAGTCTGAGTCCTTCTCCTTTGCTAACCAGGGTATCACACTACTGTGCGTTCCCCACAAATGGTGCAGAAGGAAGGAAAGGAGAGAGGGAAGGGTAAGAGGAAGCGAATAAAGGATGCAGGAACACTGGGAGAGAGAGAGGAAGGAAAGGCAGAAGAGGGAGGAAGGAAGGGGAAAGAGAAATAGGCCTGGGGGCGAGGCAGGTATGCAGGATGGTCGGGAGGTCGTCCTCCTGCTATAAATCTATGGGAGGGATGGCAAGGTGGTTAGGAAGTCACCCTCATCCTATAAATCCATAACTGGTTCTCTCTCTCCTCTCTCTCTCTCTCTCTCTCTCACACACACACACACACACACACACACACACACGCACGCGCACGCACACACACACACACACACACACACACACCCCAGAAGAAATATCTCCCAAATTCATGTCTGTCCTCTGTCCTGTAACCAATGATTTGGTATTTCCTGGCATGCTTGAGTCACTACATTTGGGCTTCATGCCTCACACAACACCCTGGTACTCCATCGTTCCCCTCTGTGTCTTCTCAGACGCTGTGAGCCCACCTGCCTCCCTCTAAGATGCCCACAAAGGCCAGGGCGCAGCCTGCCCACTCTATCCCTAGCTGCCTTGCCATTATCACTCAACATCATCATCATAGACAGCTAACACTCTAATACGTCTGCAAGGAAGTACACTATTGACCATTAATTATTCCCACTTTTTAAAATTGACTTAAGGAAAGGCTTTAATGCAGTGAGACCACACAGCACATTCAAGGACATTTCTGCAGTTCATAGATTTTTTTTTTTTTTGGAGATGGAGTTTTTCTCTTGTCACCCAGGCTGGAGTGCAATGGAGTGATCTCAGCTCACTGCAACCTCCGCCACCCACGTTCAAGTCATTCTCCTGCCTCAGTCTCCCGAGAAGCTGGGAGTACAGGGGCATGCCACCACACCCAGTGAATTTTTGTATTTTCAGTAGAGACAGGATTCCACCATGTTGCCCAGGCCGGTCTCAAACTCCTGACCTCAAGTGATCCACTTGCCTCTGCCTCCCAAAGTGCTGCAATTATAGGTGTGAGCCACTGCACCTGGCCAGTTTACAGATCTTAGTAGGGGGACGCCCAATAGTCTCTGAAGACACAGTCACCTCTCTGAACCTCTCCATTCAACATACATTTATTAAATGCCTGCTGCATTCCCAACCAGGCCAACTTCCTGAAATGGCAGGCCTTCCGCTATCCAACCTGAAAGGGCTTGCAAACAAGCATCCCATCTATACCAGCCCACGCCTGCTCACCCTTGTTCTCTTCTGGCTGTTTTCCTCCTCTCAAGCCAGGGATGCAAATTCTGTGATTGATAATCTTTGTTCAGAACACACACAGTGCTGAGGGGCACTTTATCTACACTGCTTTGAATTCTCACTGTGTTCTTTCACCACAAAAATCTTAATTCATCTTCAGAAATGTGCTTTCTCCCCCTCCGTGGAAGAAATGACTTTGTCAATCATGCCCCTTTTGCCAGACTTACTGAATTACCTAACATGTCAAGATAATGTCTCCCTAGCCCATTTTCACTGTGGAACCAGCTTCTCCTCATTAAATTATGTTCGGACACATTGATTTCCTTCAACAGGGAGTAAGGGAACCCTGCCAGAAATTAACACTAATCTTCTAATTCAGTAAGAATAAAATATGTGAATGATTAAATCTTAATTAACAGTTCACAAAAGGCTGTTTAATGTCAGGTAGCATATGCATCTTAATTACTCAGCAGTGCTACGTCTCTTGCAAAATGAAGGAAGGGCTGCAAGACTTCTATAGGATTCACTGGGTTGCTGCCGCTGCTATTCTACTGAATCTTCCTCCTTGCTCCCCCTACATATTTGTGGTTGTGAGTGGTCTGGGGTTTACACACAAGAACTTGTCATTGCTGTGCTCTGCTCCATATGCCATCACTTTGATTTCCATCTGAAAGAGGGCAGATAGTCTATCGGATAGGCAGGATGGGCTGGGTTATGCAGCAGTAACAAACACAACACTTCCCTCCTCTTTGCTGAACGTAGATAGGATCGATTAACTTCAGTTTGCCAAAGCAAATTACTTGGTTCCCATCTGCATGAATCATTGAAGGGATGCTGAATCCAACCCTGGCCCCAAAAAAGGGGGTAAAGAGAAAATCTTGAAGACAACCAGAGAAAAACATGACACAATACACATAGGGAACAGCTGTAAGCACTGTAACACACTTCAAATCAGGCAATCCAGAAGAAAATGCAGTGAGATCTTTAAAGGGCCATAAGAAAAGTTTTTTAAAGATGTCAACCCAGAATTCTATAACTTATGCAAATTATGTTTTTAAAATGAAGGAGGGATTTCTAGTTTCCAGCCCAGCATGGAAACAGCTTGGAAGGCATCACTTCAGTCCAACAAACAAGGGGGAAAAAAATGAACTAAACATCAGTGATTCTTCTTAGATTCACCAAATCACTGAGGTCAAAAAAGAAAGATAGATATGTATATACAGCTAATGCTTAACTGTAATCCAGGGCTTAAGAGAAGGGCCTCTGGAGCCAGGCTTCACCACTCATAAACATTCATAAATGTGTGACCTTACACAAATGACTCACTTTTTTCAGAGCCTCAATGTCCTCATCTGTAAAATGGGACCACAGCATCCAAGAGTCACTGTGAGGATGAAATGAGAGGTGAAACCAAGTGTTTCTGGCACAGCATGTAGGCTTGATGTCAGCTCTCATGAAAGGAGATGTACAGGTGTTTCCCAGTGAAAGCCTTAAAAATCAGCCCTGTTCCTTAGCCACAATAAAGCCTGTCCTTTCTACCACGTTCCTGAGAAACCCCCGTATGTGACACTATTAATGCATTTCAGGTCCACCACACTGGTCTCTGAGTCCACACACATGCAGTCCAAACACTTGGCGTTTCTCGGTGCCCATAAGGCTCATCTATGCTTCTCTCTGCCCTGGGAAACCGGCCTTTATAACCAACAAATATCCCTGTGTCTCAGCCTTAATGGGAGATACAGGGTATTCTTTTACCACTATCATTATTTTTGCTATATTCATACCACCTTTATAATTAGTTAATATTTTCTCTTTAAACAGAATCACGTTTTTACATAAACACATTTACTTTTAGAGGACTTCTTTTATCACTACGGTAAATAGAAAACCAATATCATTTCAAGTAAAAATAAATGCAATGAAAACCAAACAGTGATATTAAATTCTGGCTAGGTGCTATTGCCTGCCAAGACTCAGAGCCTAAGAACTAATCTTTTAAGTGTTTTCTGTTGAACACACACAACGAGGAGAGCAGGTCCTGGAGTTGGATCCCCCAGTTTGCATCCCAGCTCTATAGCCCCTCCACCGTGCGATACGGTTTTGCTCTGTGTCCCCAGTCAAATCTCATCTCGAATTGTAATCCTCACAGGTCAAAGGAGGGATGTGGTGGGAGGTCACTGCATCATGGGGGTGGATTCCCCTGTGCTGTTCTCATGATAGTAAGGGAATTCTCACGAGAGCTGGTGGTTTCAGAGCGTGGCACTTCCTCATTCTTGCTCTCTCTCCTGCCACCTTGTGAAGAAGGGACTTGCTTCCCCTCCCCTTCTGCCATGATTGTAAGTTTCCTGAGGCCTCCCCAGCCATGTGGATCTGCAAGTTAATTAAACTGCTTTTGTTTACAAATTACCCAGTCTCAGGTAGTATCTTTAGAGCAGTGTGAGAAAGGACTAATACATGGTGTGATTAAACATTATCTCAAATGTGTGACCTTCAGTTTGCTCCTCTGTAAAATGGGAATGACACATGGGGTCAACCTTACAAGATTGTTAACATATAACCTGGCACATGGCAAACACACAAAACATCTAAGTTATGAAAAAATGCAAAAGCCTCCACCAAGGATAAAGAACAGGCATGGACTGTTTCCTCCGCACCCATATTTATTGGATGAAGCTTAGGATCTCCAACCCTACTGGCTCCTTCACTTCTCAAAAAGAATGTCACCCAGGATGGTGACTGAGACAGCCTACCCCCAACTTTTTCTGCCACATTATGTCCAGCCAGTTGTCAATTTCACCCTCAAGATCCAAGCAGTCATTCTAGGCTTGGACTGATGGTGAGTTAGGGGCCAGGGGTCATTTCAAATTTCAGCATTCTAAGCCTGGAGACACTATAAAATTGACTCACATGGAAATATCGGGAGAAGCCATGGGGGTCCAGCTGTCACCTCCAGCTAAGCATTCTGGAAGCTGGACACTAACCCATGATGCCTATGAAGCAATGATGAAAGACATAAGACCTAGAGAAGCCCCCCAAGTTGACCAACCCACATCCAGGGTCTACCCACAGGCAGAGGCTCACACCACTTCAACTGTCACCCTCGATTCTGTTGGTTAGAGGGAATAAGCCTCCTCTCATTAAGTGACAAAGTATTGGCATGATCACGGCTGCCTCAAGCAAGCCCACACAGAGGAAAATATCCACCCACAATGTTGGAGGATGGACAGAGAGCAAATACTGAATCTGGATTCTAGCAGCTGAGTAATAACTGGGAAAGAGGCTTTTGCTTTTGAATACAGACTCCTTTACAGCAACACTCTCCCCTCCCCACCAAGAGGAAAACCTGCCGTCCTGGCATCTCCGGCTTGTAGCCAATCAAGTGATCACCCCTGTTTATTCCTTGGTGCAGTGGTCGTTAGACTCAGGTGTGTTCACGTCGGGAATGCACTTGCAAGTCCCCTTTATCTCATCACTGAGTGTTGAACAGCCCCAAAGAAGAGACCACCATTCCGGAGATGTCCTTCTTCATCCCCCTGCAGTAGACAAATGACTCACACCTTTTCAGAGCCTCAGTGTCCTCATCTGTAAAAGGGCTGAGCAGACAACCAACAGGGATTCCGTCAGGGGTCTAAAGTCATGAGCTTTTAGGAACATGGGGGCAGGAATTAAATGGGCCAAACATTAACACTCACATTGTATGTGCTTTCCCAAACAGCCCTACCCAGTATCTCTCACTCACCATTACCCTCCGTATCTCACCCCCCTGCGGACTCTTTCAGGACTCTGGTCGACATTCTGCACCTACTACTTTCCCTTTCCCACAACCAAGGTTATAGCATGAGGAAGAGACTTGCTTTACATGTTGACCACTTAGTTCCCAGAATCTAGAACAACGCCTGGCGCATAGCAGGTGCTCAGTTAGTGAGAGGTAAATGAGCGAATAAATGCCCTAGGCAGGCACTGGTCAACAGAACCTCCGTGACAATGGAAATGTCCTATCTCTGAGCTGTCTGACATGGTGGCCACAGCTAGTTGATGTACGATCAGCCACGGTAGCGATGAGCATGGAAATAGTGGCTACTGTCACTGAGAAGGTAAATTTTATTGTATTTTATTTTAATGATTTGAATTTAAATAGCTGCGGGGATACTGTGGGCATGTATGCTGCAACCCTAGGCCAAGAAAAGGAGTTCTTTCAGTAGCCAGTAAGAGCAGACAGGAAATAAAGTCCTTTCTGGAAGAGGAAAGAAAGGAAAAGAACCACGGTGCTCCCCGGAGAATGCTGTGGACGCCTTGTTAATATTATAAGAAGCTGTAGCAGTTGGGGCTGTTGGTAGAATACGCCAGGCTTTCTTTCTTAGTTAAGAGGCACCCCACTCTCTGGAGCATGAAGTTATTTGGCATCTGCACTGAGGACTCCTGAGGCTCAGGGACCAGAAATAAAGAAACCGTAAGCATCGTGATGGGAAACATCAATAGAGCAGCCTTTCTTCCACACACCCCCTAGGGCAACCTCACTTCAAAACATGCCAGAGTGGCTTTATCCAGAGCTGTCACCAGGAAGGCACCGCCGGCTCCACCCCCACCTGCCTCCTTCAGCGAGTGAGATGTGTTGTTTTCACCGTGTAGCTCAGGCAGCCTCGTCCTGGGTGGGTGGTACCTCTCGCTGGGGAACTCCAGCATTTGCTCACGGTTGTCTTCTCTGGACTCCTGGATCCTTCCCAAGAATGGGAAGCCCTGGCGGTGACAGACTTCGTGGGTATGTGCGTAGATGCCAGCCTTAGGGCAGGCTACTTAGCCTCTGTGGGCTTTGATTTTAACCCTGTCATATGGGGATGCTAATTCCCACTCCGCTGAGGACTGTTAGGAGAAATAAATCAGCAAATGCCTGCAAAGCCCTTAGCAAGAACCAGCACACAACAAGGATTCAATGTGAGTTCTCGCACCTCACGGCTTCCCTCCCCTACTCTAAACCCTTCCAGGGGAGGCTTCGTGCCGCTCCCACTGTAATCACCTGCGAAACAAATCTGTGTACCTGTGTGCTCTGTGGAACAGCAATCCGTGAGCAGTAAACCTTGGAGTCTTCCCGATTCCAGTATCCACAGTCCCTGAAAATCCAGAAATTAGCTTACAACCGGCACGAGCCCATCATCACATCAGAATAACAAGAAAAAGATCGTTCGTGATAACAACAGCTACTATTCACTGAGCACTTACTTTGTGCCTAGCATGAAGCTGAGAGTTTTACGTGTGCTGTTTTGCCTGCTCTGAACCATAACTCGGGGTTGGTGTTCCTAACTCAGGCATGAGGATTCTAAAGACTGGAGACAGGTGGTCACTGCCCCAAATTCTCGTAGCAAATCAAGAGCCTGGCCAGGGTTCAAACACAGGTGTGTGTGGGTTCAGAACTTGGGCATTTGACCTGTGTCTGGAGAAAAAGCCATGTGAGACTCAGTGGTCCCCATTATCCAGGCTAGCTCCTTCAGGAGGGCAAGACATTTCTGTGTGTCTTGGTGTCAAATGGCACTTAGAGAAACTGCCCAGGACTCTCATAACTGACCTAGAAATATTAAATAGACAGGAATAGTCTCAGCGAGATCTTCAAGTTTACCAAAGGAAAACGGTGAATCACTAAAGATGGAGCCGGGATTGGGGGGTTCATTTTTTTTTCCTTGTTTGAGACAGGGTCTCACTCTGTCACCCAGGCTGGAGTGCACTGGTGCAATCATAGCTCACTGCAGCCTCCACCTCCCAGGCTCAAGCCATCCTCCCACCTCAGCCTCCACAGTAGCTGAGACCACCATACCTGACCAATTGTTCTTACTTTTTGTAGAAATGGGATCTTTCTATGTTGCCCAGGCTGGTCTCAAACTCCTGGGCTCAAGAAACCCTCCTGCCTCTGTCCCCAAATTGCTGGGATCACAGTGTCAGCCACTGCACCCAGGCAACTACTAGCTTTGGGCTGCTGCTGTAACAAATTGCCGCAAACTCAGTGTCTTCAAACAACACACATTTGCTATCTGACAGTACTTCAGGTCAAAAGTTAAAAATAAGACTCACTGGGCTAGAATTAAGGTATCAACAGGGCTGCCTTCCTCCTGGGGGTTCTAGTGGAGAACCTGCTCCCTTGCCATTTCCGGCTTCCAGAAGCCGCCCACATTCCTTGGCTCAGGGCCCCTTCCTCCAGCTCCAGCCAGCAGCACAGCATCTTCCAGTCAGGCTCTGACTCTGCTGCTTCCCTCTTACCATGACTCATGATTTCACTGCACTAGCCCAGGAATCCAGGATGCCCTCCCATCTCAAAATCCTTAACCACACACGCCAAGTCCCTTTTGCCTTGTAAGGTGACTTGTTCGCCCTTTCTGGGGGTCAAGGTGTGGATTCCTTTAAGATCCTTTTTCTTCCCGCCACAGTCTGCCCTCTGGCGCCCCTGCCCAGGAATTGTATCTATCCCACACGCAAAACACATTGACCCCATCCCAACATCCCCAAAAGTTTCAGCCCACTATGGAGGAGGATGACAACTCACATTTAATGAGGGCTTACTATGCTGTGTTCCTCCGCCTCATCTTCATGCCAACTTATGAGACAAGTGCTTTTGTTATCCCCCATTAAGATGAAAACGATCGAGATTTAAAGAGCACAAATGGCTTCCCAAGCTCAGAGCGGAGCCAGGATTTAACTTCATGTGTATATGACTCATTCTGAGGCCCAGCTTCAAGTAGTTTCAGTTGGGGTTTGAAGCGTGGAAAGAATCTTAAAAGTCAAAAAGGAGAGGACGGGGCACCGTAAACAGGAGGAAAGACTGGAGCAGCGGCTCGGAGGCAGGAAGTACGCGCATGTCCAAAAGTCCATAGATTTTGTTTGACAGGAACACAGAGCTTGAGAATGGAAGGGGTGGGGATAAGACTGTGCAAGTCACTGTGAAGACCTTGAGTGACTAGCTACAGGGACTGACCTTTCTCCTGCAGGAATGTGCAAGACTTGAATTTCAGACCATGCCAATCCCATTGCTTTACAAGGCATATTTCATTAGAAAGAAGCAAGACAATTATCTTGAAACAGTCTTATCTGTATCATTCTGTTTCACATCTCTTTGTTGGGAAACCTTTCCCTGGTCAACAAGAGACATGCGCGATGATATTTTCTTCATTTTTTTGAGACAAGGTCTCATTCTATCACCCAGGCTGTCTCAGGGCAAGGGTGATTCTCCTGCCGCAGCCTCCTGAGTAGCTGGAACTATAGGTACACACCACCAGGCCCAGCTAATTTTTGTAGTTTTTTTCTTTTTTGGAGACGGGGTCTCGCCATGTTGCCCAGGCTGATCTTGAACTCCTAGGCTGAAGTGTTCCCCCCACATCAGCCTCCCAAAGTGCAGGGATTACAGCCATGAGCCACCACTCCCAGCTGCATGTTGATTTTTCAGAGACTAGAACACTGAAAACAAGGACACACCATCTCTCGTTCTACACGTTTATTCATCTACTTCTCTCTCCTCTGGTTAGAATGAAGATACACTTCCTGAGGGCAAGGAGGCTGGTCAGTTTTGTTCACAGCTCTACCCCCAATGCCTAGAACAGGCCCAGCACATATGTAATCAATAAGTATTTGTTGAGTGGCATGAAGAGAAAAATTAAGATTTCCATTTTTTTTAACTTTCAAAGAAGGCTCTTAAAGGAACGTGAGAACCAATCATTTTGAAGCTTCAAACTTCTAATTTGCAAGAAGACATTTTTTTAAGAGAGAAAAAGCCTCCTGAGACCTAAAAGTCTATTAAAAAACAAATTAGAAAGGGCCCTTTAGTAAGAGGGTAGAGAAGAGGATGAGACACCACCTTGAAGGAGGTCAGTGGGCTCCCGGAGGGGACATACCTGGGGGGCTCCTGGGGGCTGTGTGGAGAACAGTGAACACTGTCCACCCCAGCCACACACAGCAAGGCCAAGCCACTGCCTTCAGATCATCCACGGCCACTTAAATAAACTTGCCACACATTGCTGCACTGAGGACCACGCCAGCTACTGCTGTCTGCATTCTCCCCAATTCCTGCTTCTTGCTGCCTAGGCAGTGTCCTGCAGAAATGATGCCCACCCTACCCTGACACCTCGCACAGCTCCACCTGAAGTTCCGACAGTGTGAGATAGCCACAGGTTTCCGCCACTGATACAGTTTGTGTGTTTCTCCCCACCGAATCTCATGTTGAACTGTAATCCCCAGTATTGGAGGCAGGGCCTGGTGGGAGGTTAATGGATCATGGGGGTGGATTTCTCATGAGCGATGTAACACCATCCTCTTGGCACTGTCTCCGTGATTGTGAGTTCTCGCCGTATCTGGCTGTTTAAAAGTGGGTAGCAACACCCTCCTCCACCCCACAACTCTCTCTCTTTCTTGCTTTTGCCATGGGGATTGCCTGCTCCTGCCTTACCTTCTCCCATGACTGGAAACTTCCTGAGGCCTCCCAGAAGCTGAGCAGATGCTGGCACCAGGAACCATGAGCCAATGAAACCTCTTCTTTATAAATTACACAGTCTCAGTTATTTCTTTATAGCAATGCAAGAATGGCCTAAGACAGCAGTCACCCACCCAAAGCTGGAAGCAGAGTCGCTACCATCTAGAGTATGGTCCAGGAGAAAGAAAGAGCCCCCCAAAACCAGACTTGGGCTGGGCAGCACAGTGAGGGAATCCACTCCCATCACGGAGTACAGACTGCAGTGTAAGGCCTCTGCATAACTCAGGAAGTATTCACACCCCGGTGCCCTCCCATACTGCCCCAGCTTGCCTTGCTTATTTATTTTCTGAGGATAAAAAAGAATGTACTGGCTGGGTGCAGTGGCTCACGCCTGTAATCCCAGCACTTTGGGAGGCCAAGGTGGGTGGATCATTTGAAGTCAGGAGTTCAGGACCAGCCCGGTCAACATGGAGAAACCCCATCTCTACTAAAAAAAAATTAGCCAGGTGTGGTGGTGATTACTGGAGAGGTTGAGGCAGGAGAATTGCTTGAGTCTGAGAGGTGGAGGTTGCAGTGAACTGAGACTGCACCACTGCACTCCAGTCTGGACGACAGAGTGAGACCCTGTCTCAGAAAAAAAAAAAAAAAGGAACGTAAGGATTCATATAACATGAAATAGGGAAATCCGGTGGTGGAGCGGAGTTCAAGCACTTAAAAGATGTCATCTCTCTCCAATCTTGGGTCTCTGTGTGGCCTCTTTCACTCCCACCAAGCTTAGGTTTTGCCAAGCTGAGATAACAGCAGCCTCTACCTGGCTCTGAGAACAAGCATTCAAACACCATGAGCAGCTGGAAACGCATCACCTTGCCCCACAACTGGGGAGGAGGAGGAACGTGTGTCAAATCAAAGATCATTCACTGTCCCTTTAAATAATCAATCAAATTAAACACATCAGCCTGCAGAGCCCTCAGCGGGGGCCACACAAGAGGTGGAGGACTCAAAGCCCTGCCATGATTTCAGAATGGCCAGAATCTTCCTAAGGCTATTCAATCCAAATTGGGTCCTGGGCAGTGATCTTCCCAAAACCTAACTCTAATCCCATTACCAGCTGCTTAAACAGCTCCCACGGTCTTAGGTTAAAGCCCAAAGGCCAGGCCAGGTCCAGTGGCTCATGCCTATAATCCTAGCACTTTTGGAGGCAGAGCCAAGTAAAACACTTGAGGTCAAGAGTTTGAGACCAGCCTGGCCAACACAGTGAAACCCAGTCTCTAGTAAAAACACAAAAATTAGCTGGGCATGGTGGCAGGCATCTGCAATCCCAGCTACCTGGGAGGCTGAGGCAGGAGAATCACTTGAACCCAAGAGGCAGAGGTTGCAGTCAGCCAAGATCATGCCACCGCACTCCAGTCTGGGTGACAGAGTGAGACAAAAAACAAAAAGCCCAAAGGCCTTGGTATGACATCCGGCACTCCTGAAGGCCAGCCCTGCCAGTAACCCTCACTGTCCTGGCGCTCCACATCGGCCCACAGCCTTTCCTCACCCGCAAGCTCCCCAGTTCCCTCCCAGCACAGGGCCTCTGCCCTTGTTTTTCCCTCCACCTCCAACACAGCCCCTCCATCCCTCACTACTCACCTAATTCCTGCTCTTCTTTCAGAGCTCACTCGAGGTAGTCAGACTTTGCATCCCACCCAAATCTAATCTCGAATTGTAATCACCAGGTGCTGAGGAGAGACCTGGTGGGAGGTGAGGTGATCACGGGGCAGGTTTCCCATGCTGTTCTCATGCTAGCGAGTGAGTTCTCAGAGATGTGATGGTTTTAAAAACGGCAGTTTTCCCCGCGCTTCCCCCTCAACCTCTCTCTCTCCTGCCACCCTGTAAGATGTGCCTGATTCCTCTTCCACCATCACTGTAAGTCTCCTGAGGTCTTTCCAGCCACGTGGAACCATGAGTCAATTAAACATCTTCCCCATATAAATTAACCAGTCTCAGGGAGTATCTTTATAGCAGTGTGAATATAAACTAATATATCACTCAAATGTCACTTCCTCAGGGAAGCCCTCCTGACTTCCCTCCAAAATGAATCGCACATCACACACACTGCTGTCACCATATACTGCACATTCTCAGCACTCTTCACACTGATGAGTGCCCACTGATCTGACTGTGTGACTGGCGTCTGTCTCTCCTCTACCAAAGAGACTTTTTCTGTCGGATTCATGATGGAATTCACTGTTGGATCCCCAGCTCCTCCTGGAGTACCCATTGTGTAATGTAGTCAATGCAAAATAAATATTTACTGGATGTATTGGGGTTCTCCAGAAAACAAAACCAACAGGACACACACACATAAATAAACACATATACATACATACGTGTGTGTGTGTATGCAAAACAGAGTGAGAGAGAAACAGAAAGAGAGACAGAGAGAGATTTATTATAAGTATGACACTTATGGAATAGTGGAGACTTAAGAAGTTCCACAGTCTGTCATCCACAAACTAGAAACCAAGAAAAGCCACTGGGGTACATTGTAGTCTGGGTCCAAAGGCCTGAGAACCAGAGCACTGAAGTCATGAGAAGACTGACATCCCAGCTCAAGCAGCCAGAGCTAACTTTCCCCTCCTCCACCTTTTGTTCTATTCAGGCCCTTGACAGACAGGATGGCACTCACCCATGCCGGGGAGGGCCATGTGCTGTATGCATCCACCAGTTCAAATGCTAAGCTCTTCTTCTAGAAATCCCCCCCAGAGACAATATTTAACCAGCTATCTGGGCATCATGTATCCCAGTCAAGTTGACATGTAAAGATGAGCATCATACTACATGAATGATGAATGAATGACTGAGTGAATGAATGAATAAAAGAATAATCAGATTTCAAATACACATTATAAGTTGGAATGCTTTTGGCTGCAAGTAAAAGAATTCCCAAATAAAAGTGGCTTCAACAACAGTGGCTCATTGCTGTATGTAATATGACATCCAGAGAGAGGTAAGTTCAGACATGCTTCCCTCTCCGTGACGTCCTCTCTTCCCCAAAGCCTTCCCCGACTGGCTCCTGTCCTCAGCCTGTGGGGAGATGACCGGGATCACTCCATGCTTACTTCCACACACAGCTACACTCAAAAATAGGAAAGGAAGAAACTTCTCCCGGAAGCCCAAGCAGATGCCCCAAGTCACACTCCACACCTAAATCACTGGCAGAGGGAAAGGGATTACCATTAGGGCTTAGACCAACAATAACTTGTCCCCTCAAGCCAAGTCTGCCTCCTTTGAGCATCCTGTCACCCAAAAATTAACCCAACTCAGCCTCTATGAGCCCTGATTTACTCATTAGCTCATTTTTTCACATTTGTTCTTAGCATCTATGATGGAGTATTCCAATGTCCAAGCCTATTAGTCTGTTCTCATGCAGCTAATGAAGATGTGTCTGAGACTAGATCATTTGTCAAGAAAAAAGGGTTTAATGGACTCAGTTCCACATGGCTGGGGAGGCCTCACAATCATGGCAGAAGGCAAAAAGCACATCTTATATGGCAGTAGGGAAGACAGAGATTGTGCAGGGGAGCTCCTCTTTATAAAATCAGCAGATCACATGAGACTTATTCACTGTCGCGTGAACAGCATGGGAAAGACCCACCACCAGGATTCAATTGCCTCCCACCAGGTCCCTTCTATAATGTGCAGGAATTGTGGGAGCTACAATTCAAGATGAGATCTGGCAGGTGGGGGGTGGGGGACACAGCCAAACCATCTCACCAAGGAAGCACATGGTCCTGGCCCTCCCAGCCAGCCCATCCTGGGGACACCACACAGCAGTAAAGAGCCCTATCAGCCCAAGTTCAAATCCTGGTTCTGCCACTTAAGAGCTACGTGACAATGAATGAGCCACTCAACCTCTCCGTGCACAGGTTCCACATCGGTAAGACTGAGATAATAACAGCACCTAACTCACAGAACGCTTTACTGCATGTAAATAGTCCCTGGCATGTAGAAAGCTCTAGAGAAGTTCCTCCTGGGATGAGGAGTCTGAATGTTCCTCAGACCCAGAATAAACTCTTTATCAATCCTGGAGACAAAGCTGTAAAGCTTTCTTTTCCTGGTGGTTGAGGCTTTGGTGGTTTCATGGTGTGTCCTCCCTCCCTCCCTCTTCCTCCCTTCCCCCTCCCTCCCTCCCTCCCTCCCTCCCTCTCTCTCTCTCTCTCTCTCTCTCTCACTGTCTGTCTCTCTCAACTCCTTTGGAATCTATCAAGCACTTCTGACAAGCTGTCATCTCTGATTTCTCATCTTTCTAGATGATGTGACAGGATCTTCCCCAGCAGACTCCAGAAAGCACGCACCACAAAACTGCTATGCATGGGTTTCTTGGCCCCTCAGGTATGCAGAACAGCAAATGAGCACAGAATAGGGGTTCAGGGCTCTGTGATCAACTCAGGGCTAAGGCCACCCCTCTGGGAACCATTGGGTGAAGAAAGGAGCCAATGGGTGGGCGGAAACCAGATCTGAAGACAGAGCTCTTCTGAGTCCTCAGCCCCCAGTTACCCTTGCACTCAGTTTGCATACAAATGACTTCCTGAGACCCACAAGGTGCAGTCCAGAGAGACCATTGCTCAGGGAAGACTTTCTCTAAGTGACAGTGGCTCTCAGATTTGAAGACCTTCAAGATGGAACTCCAGGACACAGAGGGGGGTGATGGGAGCCACATCCTCCTCCCCTCCGTAGCCTGCAGGGGATTCACCATTTGGACGGACTCCTGCTAATTCGATAACCTTCAATGCTCCCAGAAGGCTGACACCTCTTTGAAAAGTTGTGCAAATGTATGGGGTACACGTGCATTTTTATTACATGCACAGATTATACAGTGGTCAAGTCAGGGCTTCCGAGGTACGGAGCACCTGAATAAGGCACATTGTACTCTCCCCACCCACCCCTCCTCACCCCTCCAAGTCTCCACTGTCTATCATCCTCATCTCGTTATCGCCTCCACTACCCCTGTGCCCCCTGACTCAGACAAGCCCAGGTGGTTTCCACCCACTCTGTCCTCTGAACCAAACCTGCTTCCCACCACCCCATACCAAGCTTCAACTTTCCCATGGCCAAGTTTGTCTTGTCACTGAATGTACCTCCCCAGAGGTGTCTTCCCAGGCCACCTGACTCCGGTACCAACCCAGTTAGTCTTTTCTTTTGGACTTCCTTCCCCAGTATATTTCATTCTCAGTGTTCTTGAAACTGCCAGTTGGGACCCAGCAGTGAGGCATGAAATCACTGCAAAGAGCAGTGGGGATTTTTCCGTTCTTTAGGACTAGCATAGAAAACATCAGAGCATGGGCCAGGTGTGGTGGTTCATGCCTGGAACCCAACACTTTGGGAGGAGGAGGCGGGTGGATCACTTGAAGTCAGGAATTCGAGACCAGCCTGGCCAACACGGCAAAACCTTGTATCTGCTAAAAATACAAAAAAAATCAGCCAGTCGTGGTGGTGGATGCCTGTAATCGTAGCTACTTGGGAAGCTTAGGCAGGAGAATTGCTTAAACCTGGGATGTGGAGGTTGCAGTGAGCCGAGATCATGCCACTGCACTCCAGCCTGGGCAGCAAAGTGAGAGAAGGAAGGCGGGAAGGCAGGAAGTCAGGAAGGCAGGAAGGCAGGAGGGAGGGAGG
>CAUYOR010003747.1:0-31614 GCA_963573925.1 Callimico goeldii
CAACATGATAAAACCCAGTCTCTACTAAAATACAAAAATTAGGTGTGGTGGTGGGCATCTGTAATCTCAGCTACTCAAGAGTAATCCCATTACTGGGTATATATCCAAAGGACTATAAATCGTTCTACTATAAGGACACACGCACACGAATGTTCATTGCAGCACTGTTTACAATAGCAAAGACCTGGAACCAACCCAAATGCCCATCGATGATAGACTAGACTGGGAAAATGTGGCACATATACACCGTGGAATATTATGCAGCAATCAAAAATGGTGAGTTCGTGTCCTTTGTAGGACACACTGCCATGTGTGTACCTATGCAACTATTTTGCATGTTCTGCACATGTACCCCAAAACCTAAAATGCAATTAAAAAAAAAAAGGAGTCTGAGTCAGGAGAATCACTTGAACCCAGAGACAGAGGTTGCAGTAAGCCAAGATTGTGCCACTGCCTTCCAGCCTGGGTGACAGAGCAAGACTCTCTCAAAATAAAAATAAAAATAAACTGATAATATAGATGAATGTTTTAATGTTCTACAACATGGGTCAATTTTAATCACAGTATCCAGTGAGTATTAAGTCTAAGTCACTACGTAAGCCCTTTCCCTATATTTGAGACAGAGCAGACATCTAGTCTTTGCTGCCTCTTACCTTGCCAAAGATTGGGATTAGCACTACCAGCCAGGTGGCAAGGCATACACTGTACGTATAAGATTGGAAAGAGAAAATACTGAAACTTTAGCATTTACTACCCTCTAGGGAGTTAATAATAAGTCCAAAAACTGAAAAAAAACTGTAAAACTGCTCTGCTCTAGTGAACTATGAAAGGATAGTGGTACTTTCTAGATCCTAATGATGTAAGTCCTACTCTGCTTTGAATAAAACCCATAATCTCACAATATTTAAAACTTAAAGTGCTAGGGAAGTATTAAGATTTCATTTTTTTGTTTTTACGTTTACTTGGCTGTCTTCTGAAAATGAAGAAGGTCCACTATCTTATTTTGACAGATATAAGATTTTGACACTTTAAAATTATTGTGTTCTGTATACACATTTATTTTGTGACTTTCATTGCATTTGCATTTCACCTTGGCACTTTTTAAGTATACTTAATTATTAAATATTCTTTAATGGTGAGGACAACTATGAGTTGACCTTTCCTGAAGGTAGTGGTGAAAATACCAATACAGTGATGCACAATCTGCCATCAAGATGAGGAGCCGTAGTTTACATAGCTCTTGGGTCACCACTGTACTCTCCAAGTTCGTGTCCCCATTTCTTTTCCTGTTGCTCACTTTTCCATTTTCCACAGAGAAGCTACAGAGATCTTTTAAAAACATACCAATCATATGTAATTCTCCTACTTAAAACCATGAAATGATTTTAGGAGAAATTTGGTCTTCTTTCCTCAGTCTAAAGGCCCTATGTGACTTGGTTCTTGCCTTCCTCTTGCTCCCTATCCGTCCTCAACACAGTTCTCCTTGTTCATTCTCTTCATTCACCTTGGCTTTCTTTCTGTCCCTTGAGTGCACTACCTCCTTGCAGCCTAGCGCATTTGCACTTGCATCACCTGTGACTGAAACCATATGCCCTTAGACCATCCTAAAGATTCTTCTTCCTTGTCATTGTGGTCTCAGCTGGGAGGTTTTGTCTTCAGTGTAGGCTACAGTGACAACATCATCGAAAATAACATTGTCCCCCAAATTATTGTATCACTTTATAACGTTTTCTTTGTTGCTGAGTTATTTTGTTCAGTTACTTTGTTATTTGTTCTCCCCTACTCATAGGTAAGCTTTCTGAGGGTGATGCCTCTGTATTGCATACTATGTTGTAGGCTTTAAACACATATTTGCTGGAATAATTAAAAAATTTCATGTTAAAATACTTTATATAAATGCGGATGCACATCATGATATAAGATGCAGTTATCAACTGATCAACAGACAACTCCTTTTTATTTATTTGTCCTGGCAAACTGATTAAAGCTTACATAATCTGCGAGTGTGTGTTGTCTTTAAGGACAAGTACATAAGCAGTCATCTTACGTTCGTGGGGCACACATTTTGATACTGATTTATTTTCCACCCACTGTGCATTTTCTGTTTTGGCAATAATTAGAGCCTGTGAACTGAAGTGAAGGAAACATTTACAATGCTGAAAAACCTAAAAGGAAGACAAGAGTATCTAATTAGTCTTTCTTGTGACAATCTTTTTTTGGATTAATATTCTCTTTTGAAAAGTCTAACAGTGGTGCTTACGTCACCGACTCTACTGATAATTAATAGTGTTCACCATACACCTACACATGCTCCCTCCAAAATACCCTTCTGTAATGCCACTACTGGAAAGAACAATTTCAATTAGAGAGGAGAGCTTTTGAAGCATATATCATGTGGTCTATTATAAGAAATGTGTCCTATTATAAAAGAAAAAAAGATCTCTGCCAGAACATAATATTTTATGTAACATGCCTGGTATATTGTATAACAAAACATTTTATGGATACTTCATTAGGACATGACTTGATTAAGAAGCAGGACTAGCATTCACCACATTGTCTTTTTTTGAATTTCTAAGCTGTGTTTCTGTATGATTTTCACCCTACTTCCAAGCTTACTAACTTAGGAATGTGGTGACAAGGCCTTTGTCTTTGAATCTTGTAATTATAATTAATAGTAAGTTAAAGGGAAGTAGAAAGCTTATTTTCAAAGTTTGAAGTAAAATGACTTTGTGGCACTTAGAGCAGGTGCCAGGAAGAAATTAAGCAAAACCTTATTATTCTTATTTATTAGAATTTTGGGATGACATCTCTGAGGATGAAAGTCATTTTATGGTTACAAGAGGAAGACCTATTTGGGGACAAAGCTTGAGGAGAGGTATCCTGCTACCTTTAGCTCTGCGTGCCAGGCTCTAAAATGAACTTTTCCACCAAGATCAGCAACTACATTGTACCAGTTGCATACATGCAAGTAAGGATAAGAGTGGATATGTACATACTTTCCACTGTTTCCCTCAGTGTGTTCCTGCAATCTGTATCATGAAAGAAACAATCAAAATTACTTGGGAAAGTGTTATTTATGATGGCTATATTTTTGTCAGAGTGACTTAACATCATATAAAACACAGCAATGTCCAATGTTTATAAAAACTAAGAGAAAACATCATTTAATTGTAAATATCCACAATTGTGAGTAGTGAATGTCCTACCCAGGATCTTTAAAAGAAGTAAGCATGACTGATAGATGTTAACTATAGGAAGGGCCAAATTACAATGAACTTCAGTAATGCTGAATAATAGTAATACTAGTTGACATTTGTGGAAAGCTAACAAATGTTCAGATAATTGTTCTAACTACTTTACATATATCAACTTATTTTATCCTCAAATGCCCTGATGGATCAGTATTTTTACCCTGTTTTCACAAATAAGAAAGCTGAGATGTACAACATTATCAGCTAGTAATTAAGTTGTAGGCCATTCTTTAAATCTAGGCAGGTAGACCTGGGGACCTTGTCTCTCTGTGCTATGATAATGTTCACTAAGTTTTCATTATGTGTTTAGCACTATTCCAAGTCCTTTACAAGCGTTAACTTTAAAAATTCCCATAATAAGCTTATGTGATCAATACTACAGTAGTCCCATTTTTTCAGGTGAGGTGACTGAGAAAAATACTGATAAGGAAATTTATCCAAGGATTCCTAGCTAGTTAACACTGGAGCAAGAGTTCAAACTCACATCTTACTCCAGAGCCCACACTCTTAAACACTAATTTACTTGATTTCATGCAAATATATAGGGATCAGCAAACTGTGGCCCACAGGCCAAACTGAGCCCAGCAACTGTTTTTGTAAATAAAATTTTGTTGAAACACATCCTTGATCATTCATTTATGTTGGTCTATGTCTGCTTTCATGCCACAACAGCAGAACTGAAAAGTTATAGCAGATAATGTATGGTCCATAGTGTAAAATATTTACTCTCTGGCCCTTTCCAGAAAAAGTTTGCCAACCTCTGCTTTAGATCATATGTGCTTCTTTAGTGATTGTCTTTGTTTTATCCATCCCACCACCACCATAAATCTAGACAATTTTCAGAAAATAGCAAGTAATAATAGTTATAACCTTTTATGCATGGTTAGAAAATGACAAAAAAAGCCCAGTGCTTTTGAAACTTCAAAATGCATGCTAATAAATCTTCTAGATATACATAAAACAACATTCTCTGCTCTTGCTTTTATCTAAGAAAGGAAAAGGCAACTGAGGTACTGAGCTCACTCTACTTAAAGATATGGACTCCAGGCAGTTCACTCAAGTTCACATATTCTGGCTCTGCCACTTCCTACTTTTGTGACCTTGGGTGGATCACTTAACCTCTATGCGTTCCAGTTCCTCCACCTGGAAAAATGGGGGTAGTGGTAAACTAACTAACTCATAGGAGTACAGAAATGCCTTATTTTATCACACTTCATAGATATTGCATGTTTTTCTAATTGAAGTGTATTAGTTAATTCTCAGACTGCTATAAAGACATACCTGAGACTGGAAAATTTATAAAGAAAAGAGGTTTGATTGACTCATAATTCTGCATGACTGGGGAGGCCTTGGGAAATTTACAATCATGGTGGAAGGCACCTCTTCACATGGAGAGAATAAGAGCAGAGCAAAGAGGGAAGCCCTATATGAAACCATTAGATCTCACAGGAACTCACCCACTTTCACAAGAAGAGCATGGGGGAAATCACCCCCATGATTCAGTTTTCTCCACCTAGTCCTGCCCTTGACATTTGGGGATTAATACAATTCAGCCTGAGATTTGGGTGTATACACAGAGCCAAACCATAGCATTTCACCCCTGGCCTCTCCCAAATCTCATGCCCTCATATTTCAAAACATAATCATGTTCCTTCCAGTCCCCCAAAGTCTTAACTCATTCCAGCATTAACTCAAAAGTCCAAGTCCAAAGTCTCATCTGAGACAAGGCAAGTTCCTTCTGCCTATGAGCCAATAAAATCAAAAGCAAGTTAGTTACCTTCTAGGATACAGGCATTTGGTAAATACACCCATTCCAAATGGGAGTAATTGGCCAAAGCAAGGGGCTACAGACCCCATCATTAAACCTTAAGGTTCCAAAATGATCCCCTTTGACTCCATGTTTCATATCCAGATCACACTGATGCAAGAGGTAGACTCCCATAACCTTGGGCAGCTCCATCCCTGTGGCTTTGCAGGGTGCAGTCCCCTCCCAGCTGCTTTCATGGGCATTGTCTGCAGCTTTTCCAAGCGCACAGTGCCAGCTGTCATTAGACCTCCCATTCTGTAGTCTAAAGAACAATGGCCTTCTCAAAGCTCCACTAGGCAGTGCCCCGGTGGGGACTCTTTCTGGGGTCTCAAAACCCACATTTCCCTTCCATACTGTGCTAACAGAGGTTCTCCATGAAGAAAATGGCCCTGCAGCAAACTCTTCCTGGACATCCAGGCATATCTATATAGCTTCTGAAATCTAGGCAGAGGTTCCCATACCTCAGTTCTTAACTGTGCTCCCCCAACAGGCTCAACACATGTAAGCTGCCAAGGTTTTGGGCTTGCACCCTCTGAAGCAAGGGCCTGAGCTGTATGTTGGCCTCTGCTAATCATGGCCAGGATGCAGGGCAGAGTATGAAGACTGCACAAAGCAGCAAGGCCTCGGGCTTGGCCCATGAAATCATTTTTCCCTCCTAGGCCTCTGGGTCTGTGATGGGAGGGGCTGCCATGAAGACCTCTAACATGCCCTGGAGACATTTTCTCCATCATCTTGGTGATTAACATTTGGCTCCTCATTACATACACAATTTCTGCAGCCGACTTGAATTTCTCCTCAGAAAAATAAGTTTTTCTTTTCTATCTCATCATCAGGCTGCAAATTTTCTGAGCTTTTTATGCTCTGCTTCCATTTTAAATGTAAGTTCCAATTTCAAATTATATTTTTGTGAATGCCTAAAACTGAATGCTTTTTAAGAGCACCCAAGTCACCACTTGAATGCTTGGGACTTAGAAATTTCTTTGCCAGATACTCTAAATCATCTCTCAAGTTCAAAGTTCCACAGATCTCTAGAGCAGGGACAAAATTCTGCCAGTGTCTTTGCTAAAGTATAGCAAGAGTCACATTTATTCCAGATCCCAACAAGTTCCTCGTCTCCGTCTGAGACCACCTAAGTCTGGATTTAATTGTTCATATCAATAGCAGCATTTTAGTCAAAACCATTCAACATGTCTCTAGGAAGTTCCAAACATTCCCCGATCTTCCTGTCTTCTTCTTAGTCCTCCAAACTGTTCCAATCTTTGCCTGTTACCCAGTTTCAAAGTTGCTTCCGCTTTTCAGGTGTCTTTACAGCAGCATCCCACTCTTTGTATACCAATTTACAGTTCATTCTCATGCTGCTGTAAAGATGTATCCGAGACTGGGTAATTTATAAAGGAAACAGGTCTAGTTGATTCACAGTTCCACATGTCTGGGGAGGCCTCAAGAAACTTAAAATTATGGTAGAAGGCACCTCTTCACAGGCAGCAGGTGAGAGAATGAGAGCAGAGTGAAGAGGGAAGTTCCTTATAAAACCGTCAGATCTCATGAGAACTTAATCATAACTCACTCACTATAAGAACAGCATGGGGGAAACCACCCGCATGATTCAATTTTCTCCACCTGGTTCCACCTTTGACATGTAGGGATTATTGCAATTTAAGATGACATTTGGGTAGGGACACAGAGCCAAACCACATTATGTAGTTTGGTGGCAACCCTGCATGAAGCAAGTTTATTAGCACTATTTTTTTTTTCACAGCAATTTGGGAAAAAAATATGGGCTCATTTCATATTTCTGTGCCACGTTTAGATAATTCTTTGATTATTTCAAACTTTTTCATTATTATTATATTTGTTATGGTCATGTGTGAATGGTGATCTCTGATGTTACTGTTTTAATTTTGGGGGATAATGCCAAGAACCACACCCATATAAGACTGCAAACTTAATCGCTAAATGTTGTGTGTGTTCTGACTCTCCCACCAGTTTGCCATTTCCCTATCTGTCTTTGCCTCCTCAGGCCTCCCTATTGCCTGAGACACAACAATATTGAAATGAGGACACTTAATAACCCTGCAGTGGTCTGCGTGTCCAAGTGAAGGAAGAGTTGCATGTCTCTCACTTTAAATTAAATGCTAGAAGTGATTAAGTGTAGTAAGGAAGGTATGTTGAAAGCTGAGATAGACTGAAAGCTGGGCCTCTTAAGATAAACAGCCAGCCAAGTGCATGCAGAATAAAAGTTCTTAGAGAAAATAAAAATGTCTACTCCTGTGAACACATGAATGATAAGAAAGAATAACAGCCTTATGGCTGACATGAGAAAGCTGTAGTAGTCTATCTGAAAGATGGAACCAGCCACAACATTTCCTTAAGACAAAGCCAAATTTAAGCAAGTCACTAACTCTCTTCAATTCTACAAAGGCTGGTAAGTGCAAAAGCTGCAAAAGAAAAGTTTGAAGCTAGCAGAGTTTGGTTCATGAGGTTTAAGGAAAGAGGCCATCTCCATAACATAAATGTGTCAGGTGAAGCAACGAGTGCTGAAGTAGAAGCCATACAAAGTTATCCAGAAGATCTAGCTAAGATAATTAATGAAGGTGGCTAAACTAAAAAAATCTTCACCATAGGGAGCAGTGGCTCACACCTGTAATCCCAGCACTTTAGGAGGCAGGTGGGTCACCTGAGGTCAGGAATTTGAGACCAGCCTGACTAACATGGTGAAACCCTGTCTCTAACAAAAATACAAAAATTAACTGGGCATGGTGATGGGCCCCTGTAATCCCAGCTACTCAGGAGGCTGAAGCCAGAAAATGACTTGAACACAGGAGGCAGAGGTTACAGTGAGCTGAGATCACGCCACTGCACTCCATGCTGGGTGGCAGAGCAAGACTCTGTCTCAAAAAAAAAAAAAATCTTCAGCATAGATTAAGTAGCCCTTGATTGGAAGAATATATTATTTAACACTCTTACAGCTAGAGGGGTGAAGTCAGTGCTTGGCTTCTACCCTCCATGACAGGTAAACCATGACAAGTTTACTCTCTTGTTGGGGGCAAATGCAGCTGGTAACTTGAAGTTGAAGCCAATACTCATTGACCATTTTCAAAATCCTAGGATCTTAAAAATTTTGCTAAATCTGTTCTGTCTGTGATCTATAAATGTAACAACAAAGCCTAGATGACAACCTGTCTGTTTACAGCATGGTTTAGTGAATATTTTAAGCTCACATTTGAGACCTACTGTTTAGAAAAAAAGAGATTCTTAACAAAATATATTTCTCATTGACAATTCACCTAGTCATCCAAGGACTATGGTGAAGATGTACAAGGAGACAAATGTTTTCATGCCTGCTAACATAACACAAATTCTGCATCCCATGGGTCAATTTCAACTTCCAATTCTTATTTTTTAAAAAGTACATTTTGTAAGTCTATAGCTGCCATAGATAGTGATTCCTCTGATGGATCTGGGCAAAGTAAACTGAAAACCTTCAGGGAAGAGACTTTCATGATTCATAGGAAGAGATTAACAGAAGTTTGACATAAATTGATGTCAACCCTCATGGATAACCTTAAGAGGTTCAGAACTTTAGTGGAGGAAGTCACATCAGATGTGATAGAAGGAGCAACAGAACTAGAATTAGAGGTGCAACCTGAAAACACGATTCAATTCAATTCAGTTTTATGATAAAATTTGAAAGGATAAAGAGTTGCTTCTTATTGATGAGCAAAGAAAGTAGTTTCTTGGGATGGAATCTACTCCTGGTGAAGATGCTCTGAACATTGTTGAGCTAACAATGAAGGAGTTGAAATATTTCATAAACATGTTTGATCAAGATATTTGTGAGGGTTGACTCCAATTTTGAAAGAAGTTTCAGTGTGGGTAAAATGCTATCAAACATCATCACATGCTACAGAGAAATCTTTTTGAAAGAAAAGGTACATTGATGTGGCAAACTTGATTGTTGTCTTATTTTCAATTGCCACAACCACTTGGCCTTCAGGAACCACAACTGTGATTGGTCAGCAGCCATCAACATCAAGGCAAGACCCTCCGCCAGCAAAAAGATTATGACTGGATGAATGTTAAGATCATCACTAGCATTTTTAGCAATAAAGTATATTTTCATTGTCATTTTAGACATAATGCTTTTATATACTTAATATACTATAATATAGAGTAAATGTAACTTTTATGTGTACTGGGAAACCAAAAAGTTTGCATGAGTTGCTTTATTGTGATATTTACTTTATTGAGATTGTCTAAAACCATGCCCGGAATATCTCCAAGATATGACAGCATTATAGCCATGGAATGAGTTAATGTATGCAATTTTGGGAAGAGGAACTGACTTCTCTAAAGTATTAGTTGTTACTCCTATTCTTCAGCTTCTTCAAAAGATTGATTCAGAGATAAACGGAGTGGTCAAAGTTGAGGCCTAAGTATAACTGGGTAAAATTTAATGAATTAAAAGCCTATGGAATCAACGATTATTAAATAGTGTTCTACATTTACTTTTAGAGATCTCTATGAAAATAAAAATAAAAAAAGAAGTCAGTGTCCTCTGCCAACTTGATATATAATACCAGGCTTGTACTATTAGCACAAGAAAACATATTAAAGATCTTGTTAAGTGCAACATTTAGTAAATCTGCACAAAATTGTACATAGATTATCGGAGAGGCGCTCCTCCCTTGGTTTCTCTGGCAGTACCAGAGCATATTAACTATAAAGAGAAGGATTGTCATCTTCTTTTTTCTTTTCCTTTTTTCCAGAGTCTCACTCCCTACAACCCACACCTCCCAGGTTCAAGCAATTCTCCTGCCTCAGCCTCCCAAGTAGCTGGGAATACAGGTGCCCACCACCACGCCCAGCTAATGTTTGTATTTTTAGTAGAGAAGGGGTTTCACCATGTTGGACAGGCTGGTCTTGAACTCCTGACCTCATGATCCACCTGCCTCGACCTCCCAAAGTGCTGTGATTACAGGCTTGAGCCACCTCTCCCGGCTGAGAGCAGGGTCTTCTAACCCCTCTAAGACTATTGTGTCTGGTGGTACCCAGCACTGATATAATACACTGACAATTCCTAAACGGGTTCTTTACCTCAGAGTTTAATAATGACTAAATGACTTAAGCACTTACTGGAAATGATAGTTGTTACAACCAAGCTCTGCAACAGGAATTATTGATGTTTATAGTACATATATAAATAATAAATGATTGAAGATTAATACTAAGTATGAGTAACTAAAATCATGAACCTCAAAGCCAAGCCATTGTAAGCTTGGGCAATTTACATAGTATCTCTACTAACCCTGTTTACTATGGCATAAAATAACAATACTGATAGTACCAACATCAGTCACTAAGTTATGTATTTGATGAATGTTTATTGAATAGCTACTATGTGCCCACTACTATTGGGGTTGAGTATATAGCAAACAATGCAGATATAAATCCCTGCTCTTTTGAGCTTTCATTTCACTTGTGAGAACTAAGTATTTAATACCAGGTATGGGGCACATTAAATTTTCAATGTTAAATATCATTACCGTTAGTTCATGATGACAATGATGATGACAGGTACGTGTCATTATGGAGTTGAGAATAACACAACTTCTGTATGTGGGAAAGTAGTTCTGGTCCATGGCCCTTTAACTGTGCTTCCCTCCCACAGGAGTGATTTGAACTGAGATCTGGAATACTTTACCAGGGGGTCTTTATTGCTATGTCCCATTATTTGCTTATGCACTTAGTCCATGAGTAATTCAAATCATGTATTTCTGAATGTGTTATTATGAAAGCACTAAGTTCCTTTCTGTGTATACGGAAAATATTTCTATTCAGCTAAAGAGCATTTTATGCCTGGCTGAAATGTGTGTAGAATTATCCACAAAAGTCATTTACGGACTTTATAATATATATAATTATATATAACATAAATATAAAACAATATAGATGTTGGCTTCATATATATGTGTTATATATTATATATGTGTTATATATAACATACACATATATCACATATACATATATGTGTATATATAACATACACATATATAACAGATATATGTGTATATAATAACATATATATACATATATATAACTTATATCATATATATTATATATACATATATAACATATATATGTATATATAACATAAACATATGTATATTATATAAAGTCTGTAAATGACTTTATATATATAAAAGTCTATATGACTATATATGTATCTGTAACTGACATATATGTATATGTACACACATGTGTGTGTGTATGTATGTATCTATGCCAGTGTTAGGAAAGGAATATATGGGCAGAGAAATCAGAGTGTGATTAGGAGGATCAGTCCATGTGGAATGGGAGTAAAAGTTGTTTAAGGTGTCACAGAGGAGGCCACATAGTGGAGGGGATGAGAAGTGTAAGAAAAGAGTACTTACAAAACTGATTAGCCATCAGTGGGTTTGTATTTATATTTTTTCCTTAACTTCTACAAATAGCTCCTCTCACAAAAGTCATTTTGGAAACTTATCTTTCAAAGTTCGTAAAAACATCAATGATTTTCGTTATCTTCACTTAAAGAGGGTAATTTATCATCTGGTCAAGTGTGCGTGTGTCTGCCAGGAAAGCTGTAAGCCAACATACATCATACTCAGTAGCTTCAAGGATTCCGTTTGCCTTCTTGTGTGCATTTGAATACAGAATTCATTTTAATCTGACATTTTTTACCTCTCATCATATTTTTCTTCTAATTAAGTTCTATAAATGTATCTTCTATCTGGTTGGAGCTGTAATAAATTCTTTACTTGAATTGGCCTTCTGAAAGTCACAAACCAACATTATGATGAATTGCAAAATGAATAATTTCCTTTCCACTGTGTTTATTTTGAGCAGCAAAATGCTGGAGAAAAATGAAACAATGTTTCACTAGAAAGAAGGCCATGCCTGTAGTGGCTACATGGCTTTGACGGGAATGCTGCTAATGCTGAAGACAGTAGTTTCCCAAGACCCTGTAGGTCTAATTTGAAAATAATTTTTCAGTTATAATTTTTGAGTTTAATGGCATTAATATAAGGTATAAATAATGAGAAATGTTTTGCTCTCCTATAAGCCTGGAGTTAGCCATGCTGGTATGGACTAGAGCCATGATTTCTTTGGGAAATGCATTTCTTAAAATCCATATTGCAGAAGAAAAGAACAAGGCCATTTATAGAATAGACTAAGGGAAAAATGAACATGTGATTACTATTTTTTAAATCATCATATGTCTTACCGCTCCACATAGGCAAGTAAGTGTATTATGTCTTTGAGTTTAGATGGCCAGATTAAGAAACTGAACAATTTTTTACTAATATTTAGGTTGGAATTTTAATAGGTGCTTAACATTGGACACATCTGTTCCTATTACATTGTAAGGCATAAATGAAACCTTATATAAATAAGATTAAAGCATTACCATAGATAAAATATCAGGCATTAACCTTGTACACTTTTGATTTTAAAATAGTTTAGCTTCAGTATTGAAATAGCCACAGTGATCAGAGTCTGGTTCAAATAATAGTGCTTAATGTGTTAATCATTAATCTTATATACTTCTTTCTCATTTCACCTCTATTCCTTTACAGAATGGGAATTGCCTTATGCATCTTGAATTCATTACTGTAATTTGTGTGATGTGAGTTGACTGAAGCCAATTTAAGTGGTATATTAGGATAGAAATTTAGTTCCTTTACTTTGTGTAGATAGTGAGCCATGAAGTTAATGTTTCATTTATAGTATTTATTACAGAACTATGATATGTGGTTATGATTCATGACCTTTTCCTGCATAATGGCTGGTTTAAGACATACTGTAGTTTGAAAAAAATGTTGAGGTTCTGTAACAACAATGACCACTGGTCCAAATATCCCAACATAAAAACACTATAGGCATAATTTTTCTTCCCTGAAAGAAAAACCAGAATTACTCTTTTCAAACCAGAATCAGATATGCACAATCACCTAAACCAACCACTTTATCTTGCAAAGGAGGAATCTGAGATCCAGTGAAGCCGATTAGATTGATGGAGATCAGAAAGCTGTTAGTGTTAGAACTTTAGCCAAGATGTAGAACCTGCTTCCTCTTATTTTTGGGCCAGTAATCAGAACTATCCTGCCTTGCTAAAATTGGATAATCACTGCCATTTCATTCATTCACATTCTGAAACATTTGTTATTATCTCCCCATAACTCTTCTTCTTTTTCTTGTGCAGTGTCTCTGTGCACCCCCACAAAGACATCCTAGTCTCCTGTGGTGAAGACAGACTCTGGAAGGTGTTGGGCATTCCAAAAGGCAACGTGCTTCTCACAGGAGTTGGCCACACTGACTGGCTTTCAGACTGCTGCTTCCATCCCAGGTCAGTGCACAGGAGCCCTAGAAATAGCCTAATCTCTCTAGGAATGTGCTTGTTTTCTCTCTCTCCTCACTCTGCTGTCTTTGATGATGTTTTTCTTTCAGCAACAACACACCCTCCACTGAATTTTGAAGTGTATAGATAAATGCCCCTTGGGTTTTCGTTAGATTGACTTGATTGTTTTTGATATTTGGTACATGTAAAACTTAATCCACATGTTTATGCTTTTAACTAGAGTAATAAACTTCTCAGTACAAGCAGTATTAACATTCCCTGTGCTCACAGACCCTGACAAGGCACAGAAATTTCTAGTCAATAATGTATGTCAGAATTTACCTTAGTTAATATTTGAAGTTTTCCTTTTAGAACTAAGTTATGTACCAAAAAGGATCAGAGAGCAGTGATCAATTTTTTTTAAAAAATTTCAGTGACATTCAAGATATTAAAAAGAACAAAGCAATTCTAAAAGCGCTGGAGCTGTAATTTTTGAAATTCACTGAATTTTTGTACCTAAAAGATCAAAGGCATAGAAGAGAGGACATTCTGAAAGACACACACAGATACATTGCCGTGGCAGATGGAAAGCTCTGTCCACAGTTCCTTGTGGCCCATTCCTGCCACCAATCCTGTTTTTTGCCCATCATTCTTCTTGGATCTGCCTCTTTCTAAAACTCTCTGGTCTCATTACTTTTGATACTCCATAGTGCTTGGTGCTTTTCTAAACCATTCTACTTGGAAAGTTTGTTCTTAGGAAGATTTCTTATTGATTTGTTTTCATATTTTCACTAAACTCCTTTTTTAAACCATTTTTCTTTTATCTTTGCTATGAATGTCTATGAAATTAGAAAGGTTTTGTTTAAATTTAGAACTTTGTGAGTTAATGATGAGTAAACTAAGTTTGTTTTAAATTTTAACTTTTCAAAATCTTTCCAAAGTATAATTTATCTTTAGTACTAGATGTCTAACCCTAATTTGTGAACATGCAGTGTATTCCATATCCAGTATATAAATTAAACAGAGCCTTGCCACCCTCTCACCTCTCAGGAACATAAAACCTATCTTGCAAGTAGAGACAACACAATTATAAGTATAGCCTATTGCTTGTGCAGCTACTGGGCATAGTAATCAGATTTTGATAATGCCCTGTTACCATCACAGCCAGTGACTCAGAGATTTTCTCATTAGTGTTTGACCAGCAATGGTCCTTTTAATAGATCTTGCTGTTTTCTCATTCAATTACTGAAATTAATATGAAATGAGATATATCATTATTAACTCATAAGATGAATTTACATTTAGCTCTTTCTTATGGCAGAATTATAGTAAAATGCTGCTATTCTGTTTGCTTTTTTCCAGTGCATGAGACAAATATAAGAAGAGAAAATAAATATAACCATAAGTGTTTTTAAATGAGAGATATTTAATAGCAAGTGTTCTTTTTGTAGAATTAATAAAAAAGAAACATGATTATTAGAAACAGAAAAAAAGACTATATTTTGGTTCATTTGGGGTGAGATGCATTCTGAAAGAGTTAATATCTCAGACCAGAAATATTTTATAATCCTTAATGTATGCAAATCAATACTGATTAACATATAAATATGAAAAAAATATATCTGTACATATAGTGTTGATGTATTAAAAGTTGTTAAAATTTGTGTTTCCTGGAATTTAAATTTGTAATATTTGATTTTTGCCTTGGCTTATGTAATTTGATCAGTAAGAAAAAATAGTTCATTGTTGAAGATAATATATTTTCTCTCTCATGATATACTTCATCTATAATTTAAAATCAAACCTAAAATAAGTTTGATTTAAATATGATACTTTGATCGGTGGTTGAATCTTTAATGAATACGACTGTAGTCGTCAGAGTCCAGCTCTGGGCTCTGGTTGGTCTTGCTTTCTTGGAAGAGGCCTAAGGTGGACACAGTATATACTAACATTTACTTTCCTCCCATGCTCTTCGTACAAGGAACATAAACTTTTTCTTATTTTTTTCTTTTCTTTGCTTTTAACATTTCCTTTGTTTTTCATTTTATCTGCTTCTACCTGAATGTTTTCTCTAACGTCCAGCTGGATGCATTCCTGACTACAATGCTAGCTGATGCTGTCAGACACTGTCTCTTCTGCAGTGATGACATATCCAGATTTTGTTTGGGGGGGGTCAATTATTCTTGACATGATTGTGGTTCGCCTTGACTGACCCAAATCAATCTTCTTTGTCCTATTTCTCTTGTCATAGCAGACATCTGAAGTGCCTAAATAAAAAAATACAACAGGCATAGAATACTCACATCAGGCAAAAGAAGCTTGACAGGTTAAAAAAATAAACTGAGGGAATAACTAACACTTGAGAATCCAGCTAATATGATGTCAAAATATATAAAACAAAAAAGAGGATAGTAAAAAATATATAATCATCAGAATCAAAGACTTCGAGGTATCTCTCTCAACTTTTACTCTGTCAAGTAAACAAAATTATAGTGGAATTAGAAGAATTAATATGATAGTAAGTATAATTAACAGTATATATTTAACTCTGTACAAGGAGACAATATAAATTTTTTAGATCATTTATGGTTTAATTTTCAAAAAGGCATAAATTCTTTACCCAAAATCTAGCATAAATTCCTCATAGTATAAGTTATATGAACCATAATTTATGATCAAGATTCAATGATAAAAGGAAGTGATATGAAATTAATAACCAATAAGGAGATGAATCACAAATTGTTAAGACAAATATAAATGAATATTGAGTCAAAGAGTAACTAGAAACTTTTATCATATAGTTGGTAAACAGTTACAACTACACTTACCAAATTTATGAGATGTATCCAAAGCTGTATTCAGAGTAAAATTCATAGCTTTAAATTTTTTATCATTAAATAAAAAAGAAAATAAAGTATGAATTCAAATTTAAAAAAAAATGAAATACAAAAAGCAAAAGAATAAATCAAAGAAAATTAGAAATTAGAATAGAAAAAGGAGGCATATTTATATATGTATATTATATATCTATGAAAACTTCTGAACTTATATAATATATAAATATGTATATATAAATTATATATGCATATACATATAAATAATATACATCTGTACATGCACATATATATGTAAATTCAGAAGTTTTCTGTCCTCAAGAGGAAAAATAAGGAGCTACAATACATTAGATATCCTGCAAAACTACTGAAAATATATTAAGTGAGGAGACAGTAATATAAACCTTAGCAACTTAGAAGGAGTTAGTAACATACATACAGAACTAGAACATATATGCACTTAAATTTTTATGAAATAATCTCTGTGAAAGTAAACATTATCGATACTAAATTAAGATGGAAGAAAAATCTGGACTAGATTGAAAACAGTGAAGAAACTGAGTTTTAAAGTTTTACCTTGCATGCCCATCTTTAGCAGTTTTATGAATGTGTTTTTAGAGACTTACCAAAAAAAGAAAGAAAGTAAAAAGAGTTAGAATAAAACAGGTGATTTTTAGGTTCATTACCTATCACAAGGACAGAAAAAATAAAAGGGAAATTCATTACTGGTTTTAAAAATAAAGCAAAAACATAATTTTTAACCTAACAGATATAGTATTCACATGGTAACCAGAGACCTATTTCACAATTATGAATGCAAAAATTTTAAAAACGATGTTGACAATGAAATTCAGTTGTATGTTTAAAAAGAGCAATATACCATGACCAAGTAAGATTTGTACTTGGAAACCATGATATACATAAACGATCCAACTATGGGGACATCTTATAATAAATTATGCTAATAGATAGATATGGAAAGTTACTTTAAAAAGTGGCATAAATCTAGCAACTATCCCTGTTAATACACATATGTTTGCACACAGTAGGTTCCATGTGTTGGAATTGATTAGGGGAATGTATTTTGAAACAGTTAAAATCTACTAATAAGATCTGCAGGTGAATGTCAAACCTAGATGCCATGAGTAAAAAGAGGAATGGTGCTTACAGGAAACAGCTCAAAGAGGGGAACATAAAACCAAATAGGTAAAAATGTAGATAATGCCTACAATCAAAACAGAAGCAAGAGTCCAAGCTAACATCTGTCTATGGAAGCTTAATTACTTCTCCAGTCGGTGTTTACTCTCTTTAAATGTTGACTACATATTTTCTTTTTTATCCTTTATAATAATGATTTCTTTTTGTTGCAACACTAACACCATCTAACATATTTGTAACTCAAGTAATTTATAGATTCAGTGCTATCCCTATCAAGCTACCAATGACCTGCACAGAACTGGAAAAAAACACTTCAAACTTCATATGGAACCAAAGAGAGCCCACATAGCTAAAACAGTCCTAAGCAAAAAGAACAAAAGTGGAGGCATCATGCTGCCTGACTTCAAGCTATACTACAAGGCCACAGGACTCAAAACAGACTTGTACTGCTCCCAAAATAGAGACATAGACCAATGGAACAGAACAAAGACCTCAGAAGCAATACACACATCTACAAACATCTGATCTTTGACAAACATGAAAAAAAAAAAAACACAGTGGGGAAAGGATTCCCTGTTTAATAAATGGTGCTGGGAAAACTGCCTAGCCATGTGCAGAAAGCAGAAACTGGACCCCTTCTTGTCATCTTACACTAAAATTAACTCCAGATGGATTAAAGATCTAAACATAAGACCCAACACCATAAAAACCCTAGAAGAAAACGTAGGCAAAACCATTCAGGACATAGACATAGACAAGGACTTCATGGCTAAAACACCAAAAGAAATGACAACAAAAGCCAAAATAGACAAATGGGATCTAATTAAACTCCAGAGCTCTGTACAGGAAAGGAAACAATCATTAGAGTGAACTGGCAGCCAACAGAATGGGAAAAAATTTTTGCCATCCACCCATCTGACAAAGGGCTAATATCCAGAATCTACAAAAAACTAAAACAGATTTATAAGAAAAAAAAAAACCATTCAAAAGTGGGTGAAGGATATGAACACACTTTACAAAAGAAGACATATATGAGGTCAACAAACATATGAAAAATGTTCATCATCACTGGTCATTAGAGAAATGCAAATCAAAACCACATTGAGATACCATCTCACACCCGTTAGAATGGTGATAATTAAAAAATCTGGAGACAACAGATGCTGGAGAGGATGTGGAGAAAAAGGAGCACTTTTACACTGTTGGTGGGAGTTTAAAATAGTTCAACCATTGTGGAAGACAGTGCGGCAATTCCTCAAGGACCTAGAAATAGAAATATCATTTGACCCAGGAATCCCATTACTGGGTATATACCCAAAGAATTACAAATTGTTCTGTTATAAAAACACATGAACATGGATGTTCATTGTGTCACTGTTTACAATGGCAAATACCTGGAACCAACCCAAATGTCCATCATCGATAGACTGGATAAAGAAAATGTGGCACATATACATTTTGGAATACTATGCAGCCATAAAAAACAATGAATTTATGTCCTACATAGGGACATGAATGAATCTGGAGACCGTCATTCTCAGTAAACTGACACAAGAACAGAAAACCAAACACTGTATGTTATCACTCATAGGCGGGTGTTGAACTGTTAGAACATGTAGACATGGAGGGGAGCACTGCAGTCAGTGGGGGGATAGGGGAGGGACAGCAGGGGCGAGGAGGATGGGGAGGGATAATGAGGGGAGAAATACCAGGTGTAGGTGATGGGGGGATGAATGCAGCAAACCACCTTGCCATGTATGTACCTATACAACAATTCTGCATGATCTGCACATGTACCCCAGAATGTAAAGTACAATTAAAAAAAAGAAATGTATGTGGAAATCTTTTAACTATAAGTTTTATATAAATATAATGCAGACTCTATACAAACAAGGCATTTAAAAACTTGTACTGCAAGTCTTCAAAATATGACATTACTTCAAAATAATACTATACACATAACTCATTATTTCCATCTGTTATTTACAGTGGAATTGGTTCTGTTTGTATCTGAGTTTTTAATTTCCTCAGTAGGACTTGTCTATCTAGATCTTTTTAGGAAGCACATGAATAACATTCATCACTGTGTAACCCATCATTATTACACATTTACCACTAGATGGAGGTCATACATTGGTAAGGTAAAGCACCCTTTGCATTTACTTGGTGGACTGATGGAAGTGTTGGTAGCTGTTGAAAGCGATTCATCAATCATTAAAAATGATAAAGGAATGGAGCAATGTAGGGAATGTGCATTAGTGCTATCTTTGCACTACTGAAAGAAAATGTACATTGCCAAAAAGTAGGAACATAAACATACCCCAGCGCAAGGGTAGAGGTTATGCAGGTGGCCCATTTTAGAATGCTAGCCTCACCATTGCTAGTCTTTTCAGTCTTCTCATGTGTGAAAGAGAAAGAATAATGATACCTACTTTGTAGTTTGATTGTGAAGACTAATGTGATGATATCTGAAAAACACAAATACTATTGCTAGGCACAAATATGCTCAATAAATGTTAGCTATCATCATTTTTTCATTGATAGGAATTTTGAGAACTTGATAGCTCAAAAATTGTTATAAAACTGGCAGCCACACAATAGGCTATGAAGGACAGAGGCAAGTGTGTTTTCTGGATTATGTCAAACTCTGTTGGAGAAATGATATGCAACCACCAAAATTAGTTGATAAAATCATGACTCAAACTCATACCCAGTAAATGATGAAGATAGTTATAAAATGAAAACCAAATACAGTTACTTCAAAACAGTATGTTATCTAGCTCTTCTCAGCCCATAAAATGTAAATGTTTCTTTAAAAATTATGCCAAACTCATCCTATTTTTTATAAAAATGAGAAAGAATTCTGCATGTTTCCTATTTTTTTTTTTAGATTATAGATTATGCTTTTAGATGGGGGAAAAAATGGCCAGAACCTCAACAGAATTCCATTTTAAAATCGTCTTTTTGATTTGGTTTTTGCACAATGTAAAAAATATAGTGGTTTAACTTCCTTATCTACAGGCATGTTCCATTATTATAGACCCATTTAGACCAGCTTTGGACAAACAAAACGCAGAGTTACATAATCAATATTCAGGTTTATAATGTTATATTGGTAAAACTCATGCTACACTACTTAATAAGATATTAGTTCGTATTTATCTATACCAGAGGACTACTTCATAACAGTAACATAATTTTGAATGTAAATACAATGTCCAGTTCGCCAGTGCTTGGAGTTGCATTTTCTTCTGTATGACCACAGCTTATTATGTGAAACAGCATGTAACTCCCCACATATCTCTATAAATGAAAGCAGTGGGATTAGTGGTTTAAACAATTGCACAGTGCCTCATTTTATCCTGAATTCCCTGCCTGAGGCAGAAATAGAGCTGACAGCATCCTGTTAAACAGAACTTCTACCCTTAGGAGCTGATTTATGAGTTGTGAATAAATGGATCTCTCCAAAATACCTTGTACTCTTTCTTCACTGTACAAGCTACCTATTCACGTATTTAGGTACTGCCTAAACCATAGTATGAAAACCCCTTGACAAGTAAATTATTTAGATTTAAATATATATGCCTGTAATCCCAGCACTTTGGGAGGCCAAGGCAGGTGGATCACCTGGGGTCAGCAGTTCGAGACTAGCTTCACCAACGTGGTGAAACCCCATCTCTACTAAAAATGCCAAAATTACCTGGGTGTACTGGAGGATGCCTGTAATCCCAGCTACTCATGAAGCTGAGATAGGAGAATCACTTGAACCCAGGAGGCAGAGATTGCAGTGAGCTGAGATAGCACCAGCACTCCAACCTGGGAAACAAGAGCAAAACTCTATTTAAAAAAAAAAAAGTGTGTGTGTGTGTGTATAGATAGATATTTTATATATTATATGTATTTTAATATATATGAAATACATAGGAAATATTTGCATATATGTAAATGTATATATGAAAATATATATACACACATGGATAACTTTGGTATAATAAGCTAAAAGTTAAGAGTACAAATTTTAAATTATTTTAATAATACAGATATTGAAGTATTATCTCTCTAAAGATTACAATGTCCGCTTTTCTCCTGAGCTACTGAAGTAGATAGTAGATGTTTTTGTAATCTGGAAACCCCAATAGGTTTTTTATTAAGATAATTTTGACCTGTGTCTGTTAAGTAATAATATTCAACTTTATATTATTTGCAGAAGTGTATATTATGCTTCTGTTCTTAATATAGTTATCACCTTTATGTGAAGGGACTAATCATTACAAATAACAGCATGCTTCTTTAAGTAGATTTTTTTTTGTCAAATTCTAAAAGTAATATAGGATTTTCGAAAAGTGTTAAAAAGAAATATTTTTCACAGTCCACCACTCAATAAAAACCACATTTTCTTTGTAAAACCAACCTTGAAGTTATTAACTTTAGCTTTATACACATTTACAAATGCCCTCATAATAATGTCCATACATATAGTAGTAACCTGCTTAATAAATCAGCTAATGTTGAGGAAGGAAATTTGGAAAGGAGAGGATCTTTAGATATATCTGCATTGGGGAAGGCCTGGCTTGAAAGTTGACAGCAGTTACCTTTTTTTTTTTTTTTTTGAGTTGGAGTTTCATTCTTTTTGCCCAGACTGGAATGCAATGACGTGATCTTAGTTTACCGCAACCTCTGCCTCCCAGGTTCAAGCAATTCTCCTGCCTCAGCCTCCCAAGTAGTTGGGATTCCAGGTGTGCACCACCACGCCCAACTAATTTTGTATTTTTAATAAAGATGGAGGTTTTTCTATGTTGGTCAGGCTGTTCTTGAACTCCCGACCTCAGGTGATCCTCCTGTCTTGGCCTCCCAAAGTGTTGGGATTACAGATGTGAGCCACCGTGCCTGGCAACAGCAGTTACCTTTTAAACAGCAACTACCATATGTCAAGTATTGCAATTGTACGTGGCAATTATAACACTATGTATATTTACGACACTGCTTTCTTGCCCTTAATTTATGGAAATACTACATCTTCTGTGTCCTTTGTATTAAGTTAAATTGAGGCCATATAACTGATCTCTGGTCATCAAAATGTAAACGAAAGTCACATTTTCAGTTGTTGCACATTGAAGTGCAAAGTTTACATCTTTCATTCTCTCTTCCCTTTTCTTCAGGACCACATGGTACAATGACATAGCTTTATAATAGCGTAAGACTGCTAACTTTCCATTGAAATGGGATTATAACGAAGACAAATCAAGATATCTTTGCTATATGAAGCCTTGTAAGACTATACGACTTGTCTCTTGTGGCTGCTAGTGTTAATTATCCTCAAAAGTGAAATTTAATGTATCATAGAAAGAGAAATAAGCTTCTAGAGACTGCCCAAGAGCTTTCCTCCAGCAAGTGGCAGAATCTGGTTGTACATAAGATGCAACTTTTAAAGTCAGACTTATTTTCAAGTATGGGTGTAGCAGAGTACTTGCTCCGTCATTTTATTTAAACCCCCAGCACCTCAGTTGCTCATTTGAAAAGGATGATAATCTACATCACAAGGTTTTTATGAAGGTTCCAGGAGAAAATATATAGAAAGTATTCAGCACAGTTCTGATCTCAGAATAAGCAGTTGGTAAAACTAGCGTTATGATGGTTGTTGTCATTGTTTGACAGAAGTAAGATTCTAACCTAGGTCTAGTTTGCAGTGAAACCAATATTGCATCTAAGTCTATTGGCCTGTCTCCCTTTTTCCAGCAAGAAAATAATTTTTGAAAAGCTCTTAGGAATCCTATAAGTTCTTTAAGGACAAGATCTGTATCTTACCCATCTTTGTATCCCTGGGACACAAGGTCAACTGAAACATTATAGACAATGAGAAAATATTTGTTGACTTTGAATAAACAGAATTGAAGATGCTAGACCAGGAATGTGACCACTTTCTTTCATACTCCTGGTAGGTATTATGTAATTATAGGGACATACTCATAAATATACACATATACACACACATGATTCATTATTTCTGAAATCACTTTATCAGAAGAACCTACAAGCTAGTATTAGTCCTACATTGAACATAAAACCCTAAAATACAAAATCTTCTATAAATAATATTATACCAAGAATAAATTTCAGTCAAAACCCAATAAGAGAGTGAAGCACTTCCAGAATGGCAGGATAAGGATATTCAAAAATATACTCCTTCATAAAAGCAGAGAGAATATGGGGGGGGAGTGGGGGAAATGTTAAAATCCACCTTTTTAGAACATAGGAACTTAACCAAAGGGTTGCATCAGCCTGAGGAGCACTTATTCAAGAAAAATTGCTGCATCTTACTAAGAGGAATGAACTCTTTTATGTTTTAACTTTCTCCATTCCTTTTATTATTAATTGTTATTTATTATTTTTATTTTTTGGAGACAGTCTCACTCTGTTGCCCAGGCTGGAGTGCAGTGGTGTGATCTCGACTCACTGCAACCTTCTCCTGGGCTCAAGCAATTCTCCTTCCTCAGCCTCCCAAGTAGCAGGGACTACAGGTGCATGCTGCCATGTCCAGCTAATTTTTTGTATTTTAGTAGAGATAGGGTTTCACTGTGTTGCCCAGGCTGGTCTCAAATTCCAGAGCTCAGGCAATCTGCCTTCCTTGGCCTCCCAAAGACCTTTTTTTAAAAAAAAAATTGAGACAGAGTCTCGCTCTGTTGCCCAGGTTGGAGAGCGGTGGCAGGATCTTGGCTCACTGCAACCTCCACCTTCTGGGTTGAAGCAATTCTCTGCCTCAGCTTCCCAAGTGGCTGGGATCACAGGTGCCCACCACCATGCCTGGTTAATTTTTTGCATTTTTAATAGAGATGGGGTTTCACCATCTTGGCCAGGCTGGTCTTGAACTCCTGACCTCATGATCCACCTACCTTGGCCTCCCAAAGTGCTGGGAGGGATTACAGGTATGAGCCGCTGCACCTGGCCCTACTTTCTCTATTCTTAAGAGCTGAGGAGTGAAGTGTCCAAAGGGGATTTGAAGCACTCTGACATATTTCTAAGATTATGGAAGGACACATACATGTAAGTGGAGGGCTGAGCACATGCACAGGAAAGATTGAGAAGGGTCTAATCTCTTGCATCTGGCTGACCTCAAGGACTTGCACAAGCAGCGGGTAAAGGCTAAGGCTAAGGTATAAACTTCCAGAATGTTAAAGTTGTGTCCTACCATGCACACAGAGACACTTGCCAAGGATTGGGTGACTTAACTGGTTCAAAGCATTTTATCACCAGTTGACTAATCATTATTTGGCCATTAAGCTAATCTAGAAGAAACTTCTGTGGCCAAACCAAACATGGAATACAGACTTTACTGAATTACTTCAGGAAATTCTGTCTCTCTCTCTCTCTCTCTCTCACACACACACACACAGCAAACAGCAGCAACAACAAAACTTAGAGAGAAAAACCTGATTTCCAGAAATTCCACATTATTTAAAATGTCAGGTTTTAAACAGTGGTAAAAAAATAGAAAACATGAAAAGAAGCAGGACAATGAACAAAATGTAGGAATATATCATGTTGTATGACAAGGTGGCATTGAAGTTGCAGATATGATGTAAATCTGTAATCAGCTGACTTTAAGATGACATTATCCATGTTGACCTACTGTGATCACAAGTTTCCCTTAAGTGTGGAAGATGAAGGCAGAATGGTCAGAGTAACAGTGATGCAACATGAAAAAGCGATTCTCCCCTAGAGAGACTAGAGAGGACCAGTTCTTACAACACCTTGACTTCAACCCAGTGAAACTTATTTTGGCCTTATGGCCTCCAGAACTGTAAGATAGTAACTTCATCTTATGCTATGCCACTAAGTTTGTGGTAATTTGTTACAGCACAGAAAGAAAACAAATACATTAGTTTTCCACAACTACAGTGGATTTTTTACACTAATCTCATGTCAGTGTACAGCTTGGATGACCTTATTTATTAATTTAAAAATTCGTAGTATATTTTTTAGAATTCTCTATATACAAGGTCATATCATCTCTGCAGGGAGATCATTTTATTTTTCCTTTCTAATCTAGATATCTTTGATTATTTTTTTCTTATCAAATTATTCTGGCTCAAACCTCTAAAGCAGTGTTGAATAGAAATGACAAATGCAGACATCTTTGTCTTATTTTTGATTTTAGGTAAAAAGTGATCATTCACCATTAAGTATGATGTTAGAGGTAGGTTTTTTAGTAGATGGTTTTATGAGGTTTAAGAAGTTTGCTTCTATTCCTGGTTCAATGTGTTGATCATGAGAGGATGTTGGATTTTGTTAAATGCTGCTTCTGCATCTGTTGAAATGATCATTTGGTTTTTATCTTTTATTTTATCAATATGGTCTATTATATTGATTTTTGTTCGTTGAACCAAACTTTCATTCCTGAAATAAATGCTAGTTGCTCATGATACACAGTCATTTATGTATGTTGCTGGATTCAGTGTGTTAGTATTTTCTTGATGACATTTTAATCTATATTAATAAGAGACACGAGTATGTAGTTTTCTTTTTTTGTGATGCCTCTGTCTGATTTTGGTATTAGAGCAATACCGGCCTTGCAGAATAAGTCAGACAGTGTTCCCTCCTGTTCTGTTTTTTGCAATAATTTGTGACGTAGTAATGTTAATTCTTCATTAAATATTTGGCAAGATTCATCTACCATCTGGTCTTGGGCTTTTCATCATGGAAAGGTTTTGATTACTGATTCGAGTATAAGAATTTGTTCACTCTATCCAAGTTATCGAATTTGCTGTCATTGTTTGGTCATATTTGTTGCCATGTTGTTTACAATTTCCCTTATAAATCCTTTATTATTCTGTAAATCTGGTAATGATGCCTTTATGTCATTCTTGATTTTAATAATTTGAGTCCTCTTTATTTTTTTAGTATAGCTAAAGTCAATTTTGTTGCTCATTTTAAAATATCAACTTTTATTGTTGAATTTTCTATGTATTTTTATTTATTTATTTATTTACATTCAATATTTATTATTTTTTTCTGCTCGATTTGAATTTAGTTTGCTCTTCTTTTTCTACTTGCTTAAGGCAGAAGCTTTGGTTATTATTTGTGATATTTATTCTTTTTAAATGTACCATTTACATCTGTGCCTTTTCTTTCAAGCAATACTAGAATTATCCTATAAGTTTTCATATGTTGTGTTTTTGTTTTCATTTATATCAAAGTATTTTCTGATTGTCATTTTAATTTTTCTTTGGCCTAATAGCTATTTTAAAGTGTGCTGTTCCATTTCCATATATAATCATGTGCTGCTTAATTGTGAGGATACATTTGATAAATGCATCATTAGGCAATTTCATCACTGTGCAAACATTAGAGAGTGTACTTACACAAACCTGCTCATATAGGCTATATACTGTAGACTACATAGACTATGGTATATTGCTGTTGCTCCTAGGCAACAATCTTATATAGTTACTGTACTGAATACCATATGCAATTTTAGTATAACAATATTTTTATTTGTAAACACAAAAAGGTATAGTGAAAATATAGTGTAAAAGACAAAAATGGGCCAGGCACAGTGGCTCACGCCTGTAATCCTAGCACTTTAGGAGGCTGAGGCAAGCAGAACACAAGGTCAAGAGATTGAGACCATCCTGGCCAACATGGTGAAACCCTGTCTCTACTAAAAATACAAAAATTAGCTGAGTATGGTGGTGCACACCTATAGTCCCAGCTGCTCAGAAAGTTGAGGGAGGAGAATTGCCTTAACCCAGGAGGCAGAGGTTTCAGTGAGCTGAGATTGTGCCACTGCACTCCAGCCTGGCAATAGAATGAGACTCCATCTCAGAAAAAAAAAAAAAAGATCAAAAGTGTGGTACACCTGTGTAGAACATTTACCATGAATGGAGCTTGCAGGAATGGAAGTTGCTCTGGGTGAGTCAGTGAGTGAGTGGTGAGTGAATGAGAAGGCCTAGGACATTACCATATACTACTATAGAATATAAACACTGTACACTTAGGCTATACTAAATTCATTTTAAAAACATTTTTCTTCAGTAATAAATTAACCTTAGCTTACTCTAAGTTTTTACTGTATGAACTATTTAATTCTTTAACTTTTTGATTATTTTGTTAATAACACTTAGTTTGAAACACAGACATTGAACAGCTGTACAAAAATACTTTATGTCCTTTTCTATAAACATTTTTCTATTTTTAATTTTCAAACTTTTTGTTAAACACAATGACACATTAGCCCAGGATCATCAATATCACTGTAGTCCACTTCCACATTTTGTCCTACTGGAAGGTCTTCAGGGGCAAAAACACAAGTAGAACTGTCATCTTTTATGATAATAAAACCTTCTTCTGGAATATCTCCTGAAGGATCTTCCTGAAGTTTTACAGTTAACTTCGCTATTTTAATAAGTAGAAGTACAGTATAAAATAATATTAAATAGCATAGTAAATTCATAAACCGATAACACAGTCATTTATTATAATTATCAAGGATTGTGTACTACACATAATTATATGTAATATATTTTTTTAAACCTGGCAGTGCAGTAGATTCATATACAATGACATCACCACAAACACAAAAGTAATGTGTAGCCTTAGGGCATTATGAAGGCTACCATGTCTCTAGGCCATAGGAAATTTTCAGCTCCATTATCATCTTATGAGACCACATCATATGTGCAGTCCATCACTGACTGAAATGACATTATAGGGCACATGACTGTATGTGTGTATTTTTAAAGTTTTCTTTTACAATTGATTTTCATTTTAATTCCATTGTGATTAAAGAGACTATTTTGTATAATTTAATCCTTTTATATCTACTGAGGCTTGTTTCAGATACTAACATATTATTCTAAAGAATGTTCTGTGTGCCCATGAAATAACATCTTTTCTACCTCTGTTGGGTGGAATGTTCAATACATGTCTCCTAGGTCTAGCTGATTTATGGTGTTAAATCTTAAATCTTAAATCTTCCTGCCTTTCTGCCCAATTATTTGAACCATTATTTAAAATGGGTATTTAAATCTTCAAATGTTATTTTTGAATTGTATTTTTCTTCCATTAATTCTGTCACATTTTGTTTCAGGTATTTTGGGTCTTTATTCATTTTCTTATTGCTACTCCCCCAGATTACTACAAAGATCATAGCTTAAAATAACACAAATTTATTTTCCTATAGCTCTGGAAGTGAAAAGTCAGAAATGGGTCTTGCTAGGCTTAAAATAATGAATAAGCAGAATTGTGCTCTTTCCTGAACCTCCAGTAATAGGTTAATTTCCTAATCTTTTCTGGATTCTGGAGGATCTCTGCTTTCCTTAGCTTCTGGCCTCTTAACTTCAAAGTCAGCTATGTAGCATCTTCCAGTTTTTTCTCTCTGTCTCTGTGCTTCTGTTATCACATAGCATTTTGTCTCTTAAATCTCCAGTCTCCCTTATAAGGACCCTTGAGATTATATTAGCTCCACCTAATCATTCAAGATAATCTCTAAATCTCAAGATCTTTAATTTAACCATACTGCTAAGCCCCTTTGGCCTTATACACTAAAAACTAAATAACGATGTTAAAAAAATAAATTATGGCTCACGCCTATATCCCAGCACTTTGGGAGGCGAAGGTGGGTGGATCATGAGGTCAAGAGATCGAGACCATCCTGGTCAGCATAGTGAAACCCCGTTTCTACTAAAAATACAAAAAATTAGCTGGGCATGGTGGTGCATGCCTGTAATCCCAGCTACTCAAGAGGCTGAGGCAGGAGAATTGCTTGAACCGAGGAGACGGAGGTTGCGGTGAGCCGAGATCGTGCCATTGCACTCCAGCCTAGGTAACAAGAGTGAAACTCTGTCTCAAAAATAAATAAATAAATAAAACCTCAGGAAATGGAAAGATACCTCATGAATTTGCAAGACTCTTTGTTAAGACAGCAATAGTGAACTAAAAATTCAATGCACTCAATAGACAAAATATCAGTAGTCAAGCTGATCCTAAAATTAATAGAAACAGAAGATTCCTAGACTAGACAAAACAATCTTGATCAAGAATTAAGCTAGAAGATATACACTTCCCAGTTTTACAGTTTACTATTATACAAAGCTATGGTACTCAGGACAGTGTAGTACTGGCGTGAGATAGACATATAGATCAAAACAAAATATAACTGAAAGTTGAAAAACAGATCATTACATTGAGTTGACTGATTTTCAACAGGGGTACCAAGATAGTTCAATGGGGAAAAGATAGTTGTGTCAACAACTATATTCGTGTGGGACAACTGAATATACATGTACAAGAGAATTAAGTTGAATCCCTACCTCCCATCATACATAAAAATTAACACAAAATGTATTCTAGACTTAAGAGTAACAATGAACACTATAAAACTCTTAAAACATAAAAATAAATTTTTGTGACCTTGAATTGAGGAATGGTTTCTTAGATATGACTCCAAAACACAAATGATAAAAGAAATAACTTTATCAAATTAAAAACTTCCACGTTTCAAAAGACAGCGTCAAGAAAGTCAAAAGATGTTGTCCACCTGCTTGTCCGCAGAGGGGGAAAAAGAAGATGGCATGGTAGGAGAAACTCAGGATTGCAGCTCTCAGTGAAGGTGCAGAGGGTGAGTCCAAGCCGCATTTCCAGATGGATCTTTGTTGCCCACAGAACGGGGAAATTCCCAGGTGTAGGAGAGAGACGGGACACCAGCACAGCTGTTTTGGCTGGTGCGGCTGTTTTGGCCAGCACTGCAGCACAGTTGCACTCTGCACAAAATGCACTGGTCTGGGTGCCCTGTTAAACTGGCAATCTGAGATTCGGGAGGGCAGATTAGCATATCCATCAGATTAAATGGGACTTGGACAGTGAGCCAGACCAGGAGATTCCCGGGAGGCAACGTTTGAGCTGGCGCAGTGGGTTGCTGCACAGGAAATCACACAGATCCCAGTGCCGTATCAGCAGGTGACTGAAACACCTGGGAGAAAGTCAACCATTCAGCTTAATAAAAAAAAGGGGGCTCTGAGGCAGGGAGCCAGGTGATCAGGCTCGGCAGGTCCCACCACCACAGGGACAAACAAAATGGTGATTTGAAACTCTCGGGGTTGAGAGTTTCACTGCGGGCACAGCTGAACCCAGGATGGTGCAGCTCGGTGGGGGAGCGGCGTCCACCATTACCGAGGCATTCTGCCCCTACTGAGGTACACTCCCATTGTTGACGCAGCCTGCTATTGCCGAGACAACCCACCATAACAGAGAGACTCCGCCAACAGGGCAGAGCACACGGCAGCAGGGCGGACCCCATGGTAGCAGCGTGGAGCCTCGGCAGGCAAATAGTGACTAGACTGCCTCCTAGCTGGGCAGGACAGTGCAATGGATACTCAAAAAGAAAGCCCTAACTCCCGGCGACAGAGCATATGAGGAAAGAAAAGGGGTTTTATAAGTTCTGCTGCAGCAGACTTAAACGTACCTGCCTAACAGCCCTGAATGAACAACAGAGCTCACAGCTCAGCACCTGAGCTCCTATAAAGTACAGACCATCTCCTCAAGCAGCTCCCTCAACACTGTATATCCAAAGAGTCACCTCAAAAAGGACTGATCAGACTGACATTTGGCGGGCATCATTCTGGGACAAAGATAGCAGAAGAAGAAACTGGTAGCATCCCTCACTGTTCCGCAGCTGAGACAGGTGCACCCCAGACAAGCCGGGCCTGGAGTGGACCTCAGCAGTCATACAATGGAGGGGCTAGACTGGTAGAAGGAAAACCAAGTAACAGAAATACTTCATCATCAACAATCTGGGCATCCACTCAGAGGCCCAATCGAAAAGTCAGCAACTACTCAGACAACAGGTGGATAAATCCACAAAGATGGGAAGAAACCAGCACAAAAAGGAGGAAAACACCCGAAACCAGAACACCTCACCTCCTACAAAGGACCAAAATTCCTCACCAGCAAGGGAACAAAGCTGGACGGAGAATGACTGTGACGAAATGACGGAATTAGACTTCAGAAGGTGGGTAATGAGAAACTTCTGTGAGTTAAAAGAACATGTTTTAAATCAATGCAAAGAAACTAAGAACCTTGAAAAAATATTTGAAAAAAGATTCGAGGAAATGATAACAAGAATGGATAACTTAGAGAGGAATATGAATGAATTGAAGGAGCTGAAAAACACAACACGAGAACTTC